>PVLC010001816.1:59713-112386 GCA_004027655.1 Graphiurus murinus | reverse complement strand
AAATAGGGCTGGGGATGTAGCTCGGAGGTAGAATGCCCGAGTTCAATCCCCAGTACCGCAAAAAAAAAAAAAAAAAAAAAAAAAAAAAAAAAAAAAAAAAAAAAAAAAAAAAAAAAAAAAAAAAAAAAAAAAAAAAAAAAAAAGAATAGATGGGATTATGTATAGGCAGTCTCCATAGCAACTGATTTCCTACATACTCTTTAATAACTGTTTTATACCTTTTCTCTTTTTCAAACCTTTAACTTCTCCTTATTCCTACTCTCAGCTGATAACATTACCTTATATTTCAGTAAGAAAACACAAAAAACTACAAATTCCCTATATCTACCCATTACCCTTTTTCTGACTATATTCTTTGCTTTTTCCTCTCTTGTTATAATGAATTTTATGAACACCTACAAAAATAATTTCCCGTACTTATGGAAAAAGATTCTAACTTCAAGATATTGTTCTTTGAATTATTATTTAATTTTTTGTCTCTAGATCATTCCTAGAAACATATGGCATACTGTTACTCTTCCCATCTCAAAGAAAGTGCTCTCTTGCTTTCGTTTTCCTCTCTAGTTTCTTCTTTACTTTTCTGTGATCCATTACAGGAAAATATTTCAAGAGTCATCAAATCATGAATTCATAGTAACTTAGAAAAGGTTTAGAAAAGGATGTCTACTACTTAGAATGTTGACTAACAAATGTAGGAGAAATAAAGGAAACTGAAAATTAGCATTTTGCAACCACAAATATACTCCAGCAAGGATTATCAATGAATGGTAATATTTTGGAAAACAGGATATGCACACAGTACTACCCCACAAACCATCTGCCAATTATAAAGGAGAAAATATACCTTCATGATGGAAATATCAGTGAGATACTACTTTGAGTGAGTAAAGTTACCAGCACAAATAATAGGGTAAACTGATACTATACATCTGTTAATGTGGGGACATATATAACCTCATATAAAGATTTTTTTTTTTTTTTTTGCCGTACTCTTTCTACCTCTGAGCTACACCCCCAGCCCTATTTTTTTTTTTTGTGGTACTGGGGATTGAACTCAGGGGCATTCTACCTCCGAGCTACATTCCCCGCCCTATTTTTTTTATTCTTTATTTTGAAACCGAGTCTCACTAAGTTGTAGAGTGCCTCACTAGGTAGCTAAGGCTGGCTGTGAACCCGGATCCTCCGGTCTCAGCCTCCCGTATCTGGGATTACAAGCGTGCGCCACCACACCCGGCTCCCCCCAGCCCTATTTTTTATTCTTTAGTTTGAAATAGGGTCTCACTAAGTTACCGAGGGTTTCACAAAGTAGCTGAGGCTGGCCATGAACCTGCGATCCTCCTATCTCAGCCTCTCAAGTACTGGGATTACAAGCATGCTTCACCACGCCTGACTCATATGAAGGAATTTTTTAAATGAGTTGTAAGGAAACAGACAAAATCAGACAGTTTGATTTTTCGATTATCCAACTATCGTGGACACTTTAAAAATGACTAGATCTTAGATCAGGAAAGAGCTATACAGATTACTAAAATGAGTAAGAAATTTAACTAATATTGTATTGATATCAAATTCCCTTAGCAAGATAATGGCATTGTGCTTAGTGTACAAGAATGTCTTTGTTTTGGGAATTTACACTCCGAAGTGTTTTTTAGAGATGAAGTATCATGATGTTTACAACTTTTTTTTTTTGGTGGTACTGGGGATTGAACCCAGGGGCATTCTACCTCCAAGCTATACTTCCTGCTCCTTTTATTCTTTATTTTAAAACAGGGTATCACTACATTGCAGAGGGTCTCACTAAGTTGCTGAGGCTGGCTACGAACCTGAGATCCTCCTGTCTCGGCCTCCCAAGTATTGGGATTACAAGCGTGTGCCACCACACTCAGCTTGCAACTTTCTAATACTGAAATATTCCAGAATAAGGAGTTGCCCACACTTGTTTCCAATTCCTCTTGTCCCATTTTCTCCTAAATTAGTCATCATTCCACCAAAATTATTATTATTATTTTTTGCGGTACTGGGGATTGAACTCAGGAGCATTCTACCCCCAAGCTACACCCCCAGCCCTATTTTTTATTCTTTATTTTGAAACAGGGTCTCACTAAGTTGCAAAATGCCTCACTAGGTAGCTGAGGCTGGCCAGGAACCCAGATCCTTCGGTTTCAGCCTCCCGAATGCTGGTATTACAAGCGTGGGCCACCACGCCTGACTCCAAAATTATTTATATCATTGATGATCTCCACATTCCTAAATCTAATTGTCATTCTTATTCTTTATTTTGTTGAGCCATATTCTCATTGAAAAAAAAATTTTTTTTTTTTTTAAACTGGTTATTGCACTATCCTGAATTTCCTCCTGCTTCTCTGGTAGCTTCTTCTGAGCTACTCTAGATGGTTCTTCCTCACTTCCTCTACATCTAAGTGCTGATGGGTTCTGAGGATGAGTTTTTGAACCTCTTTTCTTTTGTACCTGTATTCACTAGATTGTTGCTCTTGTTCACTTTCAGAAGTCTATAAAATGAAGGATTTCCATATTTGTATATCTATCTCTGGCGTCTTCCCTGACCTTTTAACTGTATATCCAACTGATTTCTTGGCCTATCTATTTGGAATCTAATAAGCATCTTAAACTTAACATATGAAAGAAAAGGAGAATTCTTGATGTTCTTTTGTAAATCTTTTTTTTTTTTTTTTTTTTTTTTTTTGCGGTACTGGGGATTGAACTCAGGGGCATTCTACCTCCGAGCTACACCCGCAGCCCTATTTTTTATTCTTTATTTTTGAAACCGAGTCTAAGTTGCGGAGTGCCTCACTAGGTAGCTGAGGCTGGCCTCGAACCAGGATCCTCTGGTCTCAGCCTCCCGAATGCTGGGATTACAAGCGTGCTCCACCACGCCCGGCTTCTTTTGTAAATCTTATCCACCCATTATCTTTATTATTTCAGGATTATTGCAATCATCTCTTGATCTCAATTTTGTCCTTGCCAGAATGATATTGTTAAAAATAAATGTCAGATCTTCCTCCTCAACTCAAAACATTCCAATGGTTGCTCATCTCACTTATGTAAGTCCATATCATTTTTTTGGGGGGGGGGGAGGGGCAGTACTAGGGATTGAACCCAGGGGCATTCTACCACCAAGCTATACCTCCAGCCTATTTTTATTCTTTTATTTTGAAACAGGGTCTCACTAAGTTGCAGAGGGCCTAAGTAGCTGAGGCTGGCCGCGAATCTGCGATCCTCCTGTCTCAGCCTCCCAAATACTGGGATTACAAGTGTACGCCACCACGATCGGCTCAGATCGGCTCAGTCCATATCTTTTTAATGGCCTAAAAGACCTCCATATATGACCCCAAGTTACCCCCTCCTTTTTTTTTTTGGTAATGGGGATTGAACTCAGGGGCATTCTACTTTTGAGCTATACCCCCAGCCCTATTTTTTATTCTTTATTTTGAAACCGGGTCTCACTAAGTTGCGGAGGGCCTCACTAAGTTGCAGAGGGCCTCACTAGGTAGCTGAGGCTGGCCGCTAACCCAGATCCTCTGGTCTCAGCCTCCCAAATGCTGGGATTACAAGCGTGCGCCACCACGCCCGGCCCCAAGTTACCCCTTTGACTTCATCATTTTTCTCCTCCACTGTCTCCATTCCAGTCACACTGTTCACTGTTCATAGATAAACTACAGTTTCAAGGTAACTCATCTGCTGTTTCTTCTACTTGCACAGTCTTCCTATGCACTGCTCACTCTCTGACCTCTACTTAGTTTAGTCTCTGCTCAAATACTTTTCTTGTTTGTCTGTGTTCCCCTCACCAGAATATAAGATCTATGAGGTCAGATGTTTATATATTTTTCTTCACATGGTATGCAGAATAATTTTTGGCATGCAATAGATGCTTAATATGTATTTGATTGGTTAATAAAAGAAAGTTGGAGGTACTGAAGATACTGAGTTGACAAAAGACCAGATATCCTTTTTACTAAAGTCCATTAAACTAGAACAGATAAGAAAAAGACCTTTATCATATGTAATCTCTTTTAAGATTAGAAACATGGTGTTATCACTTTGTGTTCTAGATAGAATTTCACAGATATTATAGTCATCTTGCATCATCTACAACAAATTTTTTTTGGTGTGTGTGTGGTACTGGAGATTGAACCCAGAGGCATTCTACCTCCAAGCTACACCCCTAGCCTGATTTTATTTCTTATTTGGAAATAGGGTTTCAGTAGGTGGCTGAGAACCTTGCTGAGTTGCTAAGGCTGGCTTTGAACCTGTGATCTTCTTGTCTCAGCCTCCCAAGTACTGGGATTACAAGCCTGTGCCACCACACCTGGTTTATAACAACAACAACAAAAATGTATACATATTAATTAAACTATTAATATAGGGAAAGTTATGGAAGAGACAAAACTGATATACACTTTATTTATATATATATTAAAAACTCCCTAAGGAGGCACATTCATTGATGAAAACATAATACATGCTGGGCAGGGTGGTGCATGCCTATAATCCCAGACTTGGGTGGATGATATAGAAATTGAAGGTGATGACAAAATTGAAGGTAGTTCCAGCAAGGACCTCTAGAACTCAGTAAGACATATTTCAAAATAAAAAATAAAATAGGGCTGGGGGTATAGCTCAAGGGGTAGAATGCCTCTGGGTTCAATCCCCAGCACCACCAAAATAAATGAATAAATAAAAAAAGCAAGAAAAGAAATAATAAGAGAGAAAACCTAATATGCTAAATACATACATCACATTATCTACTAGTCAGAGTGAGTCAGGAAGGATAACTTCAGCAACATTGAGAAAGGAGATATTATTTCACATATATCAAAATAATGAATTATGTGCCAGGCGTGGTGGCTCATGCTTGTAATCCACAAAACAAACAAACAAACAAAATTATAACTTCCTTTAAAAAAATTTTATAATTAACATTTTTACATAGGGAAGGTAACTGAAGGTTGAACCCAGAGGCATTCTACCTCTGAGCTACAATCTCAGGACAATTTATTTATTTATTTATTTATTTATTTATTTATTTACTTACTTACTTACTTACTTACTTATTCACTCACCCACCTAGGGACATTCTACACCTGAGCTACACCCCCAGCTCTATATTTTATTGTTTATTTTGAAAGAGGGTCTCATTAAGTTGTGGAGGGCCTCACTAAAGTAGCTGAGGTTGGCCGAGAACCTGCAATCTTCCTGTTTCAGCCTCTCAAGTACTGGGATTACAGGTCTGAGCCACATTGCTTGGCTCATTTTTATTTCTTTAAATCGTAATTAATAAGGTTGTATTATTACATTTCTACAGGAGCTAAATACTAATAGAAAGAGTAGTTCATTTCAATCGCTACACCCACAAACCTGTTATCTATCTCTGTTAATACTTTATACTTAAGGGATTAAATTCAGTATGTTACTATACCTATAACCCAATATGAAATGATAGTAAGTTTAAATAGTCAAAACTAAAATTATTTTTATTTTTATTTTTTTCTGGTACCGGGGATTGAACCCAGGGATATTCTACCTCTGAGCTACATTCCCAACCTTATTTTTTTTTTTTTGCGGTACTGGGGATTGAACTCAGGGGCATTCTACCTCCGAGCTATACCCCCAGCCCTAGTTTTTATTCTTTATTTTGAAACAGGGTCTCACTAAGTTGCGGAGTGCCTCACTAAACAGCTGAGGCTGGCCGTGAACCCGGATCCTCCGGTCTCAGCCTCCCGAATGCTGGGATTACAAGCGTGCGCCACCATGCCCAGCTCCCAGCCTTATTTTTTATTCTTTATTTTGAAACAGGGTCTCACTAAGTTGCAGAGGGCCTCACTAAGTAGCTGAGGCTGGCCATGAACCTATGATCCTCCGGTCTCAGCCTCCCAAGTACTGGAATTACAAGCATGTGCCACCATGCCTGGCTTAAAATTATTTTTAATAATCAAACCGAACGGCAAGCTGGGCATGGTGGCACAAACCTGTAATCCCAGGAGTTGGGGGGCTGAGATGGGAGGAGTGTAGATTTGAGACCAGTCTCAGCAATTTAGTAAGACTATCAGCAAACTTGTGAGACCATTTCAAAACAATAAAAAGGGCTGTGGGCTTAGTTCAGAGGTAGAATGTCCCTGGGTTCAATCTGCAGTACTAAACAAACAAAAAATTAAAACAGTAACAACAACAAAAAACAAAAACAATACTTCAAGTATTAATGATTAAGAATACTTATTTTTCACTTGGCATGGTGGTGCATTCCTGTAATCTAGTACTTGGGAGGCTGAAATAGGAAGATCACAGGTTAGCCAGCCTCAGCAACTTAATGAGACTGTTTCCAAAAAAAAAATTAGAGCTGGAGGTGTAGCTTGGAGGTAGAATGTCCCTGGGTTCTATCCTCAGCATCAAAAAAAGAGTAATTATTTTTCTGAAAAGTTTAATATTTTGGAGACAAGCCACAGAAAGACCAATAAATGACATAATATATTCTCATACTGCCCCTTTGTGGTTTACTGAGGTATAACATCACAAAAGGCCAGGGGGTTAGGGCAACCATTAATGAAAACACCCTTCCTCCCTTCTTTCTTTTTCTTGGATTAAACTCAGGGGCATTTTATCTGTGAGCTACATCTCCAGTCCTTTTTAGTTTTTATTTTGAAACAGGTCTTGCTAAGTTGCCAAGGCTGGCCTCAAACCCGAGATCTTCCTGCCTCAGTCTCTCAAGTACTGAGATTATAGGTGTATGCCACCATGCCTGGCTTTAAAACACATATTTCTTAAGACACAAACCTGCCAAAATATACACATGACATGAATAGTATTTTGTAGTTTATAGAGTACTTTTATAAATATCTAAAGCAAAAAAAGTACTATTTAGTCCCACTTTCCAAAAGAGTAGACTAATGTTCAGAAAGATTAGCTCAACTGTCTCATATAACATGTAAAGTATGCAAAAAACCCTTTTTACATGTATGTAATTAGGGTTCACAGGTAGCAGCACTCTATTAAAGGGCTTCAAAAATATTAATTTAGGATATTTAAAACATTATTTTAGCCGGGTGTGGTGGCGCATGCTTGTAATTCCAGCATTTGGGAGGCTGAGACCAGAGGATCCGGGTTCGAGGCCAACCTCAGCTACCTAGTGAGGCACTCCACAACTTAGTGAGACCCTGTTTCCAAATAAAGGATAAAAAATAGGACTGGGGGTATAGCCCGGAGGTAGAATGCCCCTGAGTTCAATCCCCAGTACCAAAAACAAACAAACAAACAAAAAAAACCCCAAAACACATTATTTTAAATTGAGATATTCAGTTGTCTATTTGAAAATGTCAACTTTCCTCCATTCAATTAAAAAAATACCCAATAATGATGACAATTCCATCAAACTGGCATTCATATCAATTTGCTGAAGGCACTGTAAGCTGGTATAACATTTTTTGAAAGAATTTTGGCAATAACCTCAAGACAAAAAATACTCATGCCTTTTCCTAGTATTTCTATTTCTGGGAAGCTATCCTAAGAAAACAATTCAAGATATGGAAAAAGCTATAGATTATTTATAACATCCTAGACACTTGGCATCTGAGATTTAACATTTGAGGTTTTGACACTGGTAGTTTTAACAGCTTGTGAGAGAACCACAGGTTGATCTACAGCATATGTATGGTTGGTATAAGAGGGAGAAAGTCACGTAACTAGCTAGTAAGTTAGTCTGACTGCCAGCATCTGCTTCTCACTCTGGCCTAGTAGTCTTCACATGCATAAAGTATTTCTAAAGCAAGGGGGGAAAAGGAAAAATGTCTTTCTAAAAAAGGTTTTTTAAAATTAAAAGACACTAAAAATGCAAACCAATTACTTGGCTGGTGATCAGAATGAAGAGATCAGAGGACTGATATTTGTAGGTTTGGAATCTGTTGTATTTTTTGTCAATGCCATAGAGTCTACCACAGTGAAAGATTAGAAATAACAGAGAAATGGTAAATTCAACTGCAATCTACCTTAGCAGTAGTTGAATAAGGGTAGGAGAATTACCCTTACAATTTTTCATTTTACGTTTTCAAAATATCTTATATAATGCTAATATTACATTCACAAATAAGAGTCAAGCCAGGTATGGTGGAGCATGTTTGTAATCCCAGTACTTGGGAGGCTGAGACAGGAGGATTGTGGGTTCGCCACCAGTGTCAGCTACTTAGTGAGGCCCTCTGCAACTTAGTGAGACCCTGTTTCAAAATAAAGAATGAAAAATAAGACTGGGTGTGTAGCTTGGAGGTAGAATGCCCCTGGGTTCAATCCTCAGTACAAAAAAAAAAAAAAAAAAAAAAAGGTACAGTTCCCAATTCACTTCATGAAGTCAGTATTACTCTGATAGCAAAGACTTTGAAAGAAAAGAAAATTATAGATCAAAATTCGTTATTAACATAGAGGTGAAAATTTGTATTCATGAATTCTGCATCCACAGATTCAACCAACTGTGGGTCAAAAATATTTTTTAAAAAAAACTGCACCTGAGCCAGGTGTGGTGGCACATGCTTGTAATCCCAGTACTTGGGAGGCTGAGACCAGAGGATCTGGGTTCACGGCCAGCTTCAATTACTTAGTGAGGCCCTCCACAACTTAGTGAGACCCTGTTTCAAAATAAAGAATAAAAAAATAGGACTGGGGGCATAGCTTGGAGGTAAAATGCCCCTGAGTTTAATCCCCAGTACCTTAAAAACAAAAAAACAACTGCATCTGCACTGAATATGTGGACTTTGTGTACTGTCTTATTAGCTTTGATATTGTTTTAATTAGCATTATACTAGTATTGTTTTACTCTATTATGTCATATTTCTTTGACTACTTATGGCAAAATTGAGATGGAAGACTAATACATATTTTATGTTAGTAAGACCTTACCAATTAAGGAGTAGTAGGCAATATTAGAGAAAAGAAAAGACCATTTAAGAACTATATATGTATATTGAAAAGAAGTGTAATGTAATAATTTTAGATTACCTGGAACCTGTATTCAAGTTTCAATAATCTGAAGATAAAAGAATCAAACCTAGGAAAGGTTTACTTTCATAAATAAATGAACAGGAATAACCTGTAGTTAGTAAATCAAAGAAATTAATCAAGAGTAAGCTGGCAAGATTCTAAAATGCTAGTCCTGAAATGAGTTAAATAGCATGCTAATTTCTTCACCAAAATATTTCTAGAAAACAAGATATTTAAACTTATGTTTCCAAAGAAGAGTTGGCTTCTTTAACTTCATATCTAAAATGCACTCAAGACGATACTGCACCAATAAAAGCACATTAAAAAAACAAAAACAAAAAAGGCACTCAATATACCCAAAGAAAGAAAAACAAGGGAATTCAGTAAGTATCTAATACTTACCTGGAACCCACTTAATTTCCATTTCCATATCATTTTCTTTGCCTTTCTTTTCTTTTTCTTGGATAACTTGCAAGAGCTGCCTGTATTTGGCAATTTGGTCTTCATCATCCTTTTGACTTTTCTTGGGTTTCCCATCTTCTACATTGACTCCATTATTACCTAACAAAAAATCAGTTTCACTTAGAAGGCAGAAACAATTATTTCTAACTCTAGTGTTCAGATCAGTCCCATCAGCAGTCTTTTTAAAAATGTTATCAGACATGCAACCACAGAATATAAAAATCAGACTTAAACTTCTGAATATTGAATGAATTAAATGAAAAATTTAGGTGTTGAAAAATTTAGTGTTTAAGCACTGTCATAGTAGTATATTTGAGAGCTGCTCTTTTCATTAATTCATTATTTCAAAATAATTCTCTAATTACGTAACATTCTTGGACTCCCCTTCCCTATAAGCTGCAAGGAACTTTCTGTCCCTTGTCATCCAGCATAGTGACTTTAGAAATGTTCTGTTCAATTAAAGGATGCTGAATGTTGTTGGAGTGAATTTTTTAAGTTGGAATTGGCTTTTCAGGCTGAAGAAAAGAGACAAAAGAAGTTGTTTATAATCCAAACCTAAGAATACTAAGTCCTTTCCATTTGATTGTAAGCATACTAAGGATCTTGTTAATATATAAATGATTAATTTGACTGTGTGGAAAAGTATTCACATTTCTTTTTTTTTTTTGCAGTACTGGGGATTGAACTCAGGGGCATTCTACCTCCGAGTACACCTCAGCCCTATTTTTTTATTCTTTATTTTGAAACAGGGTCTTACTAAGTTGCAGAATGCCTCACTAGGTACCTAGAGCTGAGGCTGGCCACGAACCCTGGATACTCCAGTCTCAGCTTCCCAAATGCTGGGATTATAAGCGTGCGCCACCACGCCTGGCACAAGTATTCACATTTCTATTTCCTAGTTTCATAAAAATAATTAGAATACAAAGGAACAATATAAAATTCATGGACAAAAATATCAAAGAAAACTAATACATGAAGTTTGTCTGCTCTGTATTTCCACTATAATTTTTAAATTAGGACTTTGGTTTTAATGCAAAACATACAGACTTACTGAACTAAATGTCTCTAGTAGAAGAAAATTTAGAAGCAAAAAAAAAAAAAAAAAAAAAATATGGAAGTCCCTCTCTTCTATAACCATGACTAACTGGTCACCAAAAATATCTCACACTACTAAGTAAATAGCTGTGAAACATTAGTATTAACACGCTGTCCTTAAATCTTAAAAAAGGTGATATGGAAAAAAGCTGGTAAAATAAATGTTTTTCTTTTTTCCTCTAAAAGAATAAAAAATGGTTGAGGACATTCTTTCCATCCTATCACACTTTTACATTTTGACTCAAACAGCTGAAGCTCATTTTTTTCCTGTTTGTGCTTTGTGCCACAATAATAATGTTGGATGGAATTCTGTCATGTATCCTGTAATTCAATGGATAAAACATCAGGAAAACATTAACAAAATGGCAATGTACTTCTTTCTATTAAAAGCTTACTTCTGAAAACATAATTAGAAGCAAGCTCCTTCCAGGTTAAAATTTTAGTGGTAAGTCTCTGATGGCTTACTTTAAATTGATTTTTTCCAGTACTAAAATTTTACTTTCTCAAACTCTAAAATGTGGGATAATTCAAATAAATCTGTTTTTCCCAATTCAAGGACAATACTTTGTGAAAGCCTTAATACCATATACGAGTTAAAAAAAAAAAATCTAACAGTAAGCTTCTCTCACAAACAATAATCAAGAACATCTACTGACTCTAGAGCATTCAAATACACACTAATAGAGCTATCAGAGGGACTAAATTACAGATTAAAGTAACTGTGCAATCAAATAAAATACTGAAAAAAAAGCATTCTTTTAAAAAAATTAGTGTATTCCAAACAAAATGGCACTAATCTTTAGAGTTTTAAGAAGTAAAACTATATGATACAGATAAGAATGCTAAATCCTTTATGTACGTGATTTCAATTTTTCCAACCATCAGCCAGGTAATTATTATGATCTTTATTTTATAGATACCAAAAGAAAGTATAACAAGGCACTTAGAAAACTTCACCTATGTTATTTCACTATGTCAGGATTTGAAACAGCAGAGGCCAAGGTCCTTAAAAGAATGTATTAACAAATTAATGCATACTTATTCATAATAGTAGGAGTCCTAATGTCAATAAGAAAACCTTTTTTTTTCCTGTGGTGCTGGGGATTGAATCCAGAATCGAGGGACATTCTACCTCCTAGCTACAATCCTAGACCTATTTTATTTTTTACAGGGTCTCGCTAAGTTGCTGAGGGCCTCTCTAAGTTGCTGAGACTGGCTTTGAACCCATGGTCCTCCTGTCTCAGACTCCCAAGAACTGGGATTGCAGTGGTATACCATTACACCTCGTTTTATTTTAAAATTTAATTCCATTTTCCCAAACCAAAGAAACCCATTTGAAAACCTTTGACCCACACTTCACAAATGCACATGGAATATTATATTTTCTGTCTACTTTAGAACTGGGAGAAGAAAAACTAACTAGAAGTTTCAGGAAAGTGTAGAAGTTTCAGTAAAGTGTAAAATGCCTATAAAGGCATATAAATAAAAAGGAAAGGTAGACGTCTCTCCCTGTATTTATCAAGGAAAAGGGCATACAAGCTATTTGAAAAAAGAAATACTGCTGTTCTGTGTATACTAAAAAATAAAACGTTCACTCAAATCTTCAGAATGCCAAAAACATTTTTTAATAAGCAACAGCCACTGAGACCTAAAACTATTGTGAAGTCTTTTTTGTCCCTAACATAACTACCATTGCAAATTATACATTTTCAAATACTATTAAATACTTAAGCAATTATGAAGTTTTACTTTGTGATGTCTGAACGAATAAATTGGAATGATGTAATATGATTTTCCATTCCATGTATGGAATATTGCTCAAGAGTAGTATTTTACGGAAACTTTAAAAATGAAGCACTGTCTTCAATAATGTAAAAGAAACAGAGATAGGCCAACTAAAAAAGTCAAAGCTTAATAGTCTATGTTAATACTAATCTCTTTTGGATTTATTTAACTTACCACTGGGCTATAAAAACAATACATTATGCAAAAAGAAAAACCAAATAGAACATTAGGAAAATGTTAAACTCTTAAGTTAAAAAATATTTGTTCCTGTTTATTTCTTTATTTTTATTACTTTTTTTTTTTTTTCTTCAGTACTGAGGATTGAACCCAGGGGCATTCTACCTCTGAGCTACACTCCCAGCCCTACTTTTTATTCTTTATTTTGAAACAAGGTCTCACTAAGTTGTGGAGGGCCTCGCTAAGTAGCTGAGGCTGGCGGCAAACTCGTGATGCTCCTGTCTCAAGTATTGGGATTACAAGTATGGACCACCATGCCCAGCTTATTACTATTTTTTTTTGTGGTACTCAGGGGCATTCTATCTCTGAGCTACACCCCCAGTCCTATTTTATTTTTTATTTTGGAACAAGGTCTAAGTTGCAGAAAGCCTCACAAGGTTGCTGAAGCTGACCACGAACCTCCAATCCTCTACTCTCTGCCTCCCAAGTATTGAGACTACAGGTGTACGTGCACCACTACCCTTGGCTTGTTCTTCCTAATTTAAAATAATTCTATCTATGTAAGATTCATAGTTCTTTATTTTCTGTCAGCATTAAGCTTCTTATTCATAATTTTTCACTGTTGGGAAGTCTTCTATTACATAAGAAGAATGAACATATGAAGAATCAGGCAGATAGTTTAAGAAAAAACCAACATAAAATTACAACCAAGCAACCAAATTTCCAGAGACAGATCTAAGGTTGGGAAAAACTATTTTGGCTTTACTTTTACAAAGCGAGTTACTTTAAGCAAATAACACTTATAATTTAGTAGTTCTTTAATCATTTCAATCATCAAAAAAAATCTTAAGATAATCTGAGAACTTCTGCCTCTATTAGGCAAACCAAGCACTTCAGACCAAACCCCCATTGAGAACATTAGGCTGGATAAAAATTTTTAAAAAGTTTCAAAGATATTTTTTAAAAAAGAAAGAAAATTTTGAAAGAACTGACAAGTTAGTGAAGAATTACTGTGTCAAAATCAAGAAGAGAAGCTAGGTGTGGTGGCATATACCTATAGTCCCAGTACTTGGGAGGCTGAGACAGGAAGATTGAAGGTTCAAAGACAGCCTCAACAACTTAGCAACGCCCTTCACAATTTAGTGAGACCCTGTTTCAAAATAAACAAAACACCACGAAGGGAATACCAGAGGGATGACCCTGGTATTAAAGATCCACTTTACACTGAAAGCATCTCCTATTTTTTGACCCATAGAAGAAATAGCTGTGAAACTCAACTATAGTTTTGGCAGCCTTCCAGGACTAAGGGGTCAAAAGTTAAAGGCTCACAGAATGAAGGAATTTAAACTAATAGCCCCATATTAAATACTGACATACTGACTCATAGGGAGATACTCTCGAGAAAGGGTCAATCTGAAGTAAACCAGCCTTCATGCAGACCTGCATCCCTGTAGAAGCCAGTGAACCTGAAGCCTTAAAACTTGGAGTAATGTGGTCCTAGAAACAAAAGTAAATAAAAGTTCTTTTTTTTTTTTTTTGCGGTACTGGGGATTGAACTCAGGGACATTCTACTTCCGAGCTATACCGCCAGCCCTGTTTTTTTATTCTTTATTTTGAAACAGGGTCTCACTAACTTGTGGAGTGCCTCCCTAACTGAGGCTGGCCACGAACTCTGATCCTCCAGTCTCAGCCTCCCAAATGCTGGGATTACAGGCATGCACCACCACGCCTGGCTCAATAAAAGTTCTTTTATGAAAGATAACTTCATCTCATATATTAAATCAGCAAAGAAGCAAATGAGAGATATATATTTTGTAAAAGAAAAATCAACCTAGCAGAGCTGGGCGTGGTGGCGCACGCTTGTAATCCCAGCATTCGGGAGGCTGAGACCGGAGGATCCGGGTTCGCGGCCAGCCTCAGCTACCTAGTGAGGCACTCCGCAACTTAGTGAGACTCGGTTTCAAAATAAAGAATTAAAAAATAGGGCTGGGGGTATAGCTCGGAGGTAGAATGCCCCTGAGTTCAATCCCCAGTACCGCAAAAAAAAAAAAAAAAAAATCAACCTAGCAATATATGATATGTTGAAACTATCAAAGAATATACAAACATGCTGACTTTAGAAATAAATGAATGGGTTTGAAGCTATCTGCAGTGAGTATAAAAACATAAAAAACAAACAAACAAACAAACACACAAAACGTGATCCTGTTGATTTATAAAACAGCCAAATAGGATTTCTAAAAGTTAAAATATACAATAACCAGAATTAAGAATTCAAGAGAGCTGGGAGTGGTGACACATGCCTGTAATCTTAGTACTTGGAAGGCTGAGACTGGAGATTTGCATGTTCAAGGCCAGTCTCAGCAACTTAGCAACACCCTGTTCCAAAATAAAAAATCATAATGGCTTAGAATTCTCCAATGCTGATGAAAGACACAAATTCATGAAACCAAATAAACCTCAAGCTCAATAAATAAAAAATCTACTCTTGAAACATAAAAATAAAATTCCAGAAACAGCCGAGCATAGTGGCACATGCCTCTAATCCCAGTACTTGGGATGTTGAGATAGGAGGACTGAAGGTTCCTGACCAGCTTCAGTAACCTAGTGAGGCCCTCTGCAACTTAGTGATAACCTGTTTCAAAATAAATGTCCCTGGGTTCAATCCCTAGTACCACCAAAAAATAAGAAAGATTAAAAAAAAGAGAGAAAATTTCAAAGCAGTAAAAAAAATTAAAAAAAAACTCAGCCTTCAGAAGAGTTTAAAAAGTTAGCCGACTTCTCAGAAATGCCAAAAGAATATTATCATCTATGTGGGGATGAAGTGGAATGCCAACATAGAATTCTTTATAAGTGAAAGCAAAGTAAAAGACATTATCAAACTGAACTTCAAGAAAGTTTGATACCTATAGATAATTACTTCAAGAAATCTTTGAGAACGTACTAAAGGTAGAAGGAAAATAATCTCAGAGGTGGGAGATTTAGAAAGAAATAAAGAGCAAAAGAAGTGGGGGGAATTTAAGACTGCAGTATTACATCCTGTGAGACTTAAAAATAGCTATAATTACAACACAGAGCACCACTGAAGCTGTTTAAAGATTAGTCTATTATCCAGGAGGGTAAAATATTATTGTCTTTGGATTTTAATACATTAAAAATGTGAGTGATAATTTACAGGACAATTTCTTTTTTTTTTTTTTTTTTGCGGTACTGGGGATTGAACTCAGAGGCGTTCTACCTTCGAGCTATACCCCCAGCCCTATTTTTTACTCTTTATTTTGAAACCGAGTCTCACTAAGTTGCGGAGTGCCTCACTAGGTAGCTGAGGCTGGCCGTGAACCCGGATCCTCCGGTCTCAGCCTCCCGAATGCTGGGATTACAAGCGTGCGCCACCACGCCCGGCTAGAGGACAATTTCAAAAACAGAAAGTCTACTCTCTAAACTAGTTGAGAAAAATGAAATATAATATATATATATATATATATATATATATATATATATATATATATATGAAAAGCTCTTTGTTTAAAAGTGGGGAAGTAGAGTCAGGCATGGTGGTGTATGCTTATAATCCTAGTTCTTGGGAGGCTGAGACAGGAGGAATACAGGTTTGCAGCCAGCCTCAGCTACTCAGTGAGGCTCTCTGCAACTTAGTGAGACCGTTTTAAAGTAAAGAATGAAAAATAGGGCTGGGGTGTAGCTTGGAGGTAGAATGCCCCTGGGTTCAATCCTTAGTAACACACACACACACACACACACACACACACAAAGGGGGGAAGTAGTAAGAGTATTTTACAGGTTTATCAAGAGATTACGAATCTACTTGAATCAGGACAAATCTAAAAGGCCAGCCATTTTTATTAAGTCAGGGTTTTAAAACAAAATGTTTATGGTTAAAGAAAGTCTAAGAAAACACTTAAATTTTTTTTCCAAACACTATCTATAGATGTGCATAATATTACATTATGAAAATGTTTTGCAGACGCTTAATAATTAGTTTGGATCTCCTCTTTTATTGTCAAAGACCTATTTCATGAACAAGTCACTTAAAAAATTCACAAGTACCTTGTAGCTCCTCTTCTATCTCCTCTTCATCTTCACTAGAGGAAGCTAAGTAGGCTTGAAAATCCATGTCCAAAAGCTCTTCCTTTTTAAACTTTCTGTTGAGTGTTGTGATTCTTTCATGATCGGTTTCATCCCAAGTGATTTCCACCTTTCACAAATGAAAAAGAAAAAAACAACACACAAAAATCAAATGTCGAGCCGGGCGTGGTGGTGTGCGCTTGTAATCCCAGCATTTGGGAGGCTGAGACCGGAGGATCCGGGTTCTCGGCCAGCCTCAGCTACCTAGTGAGGTGCTCCGCAACTTAGTGAGACTCGGTTTCAAAATAAAAAATAAAAAATAGGGCTGGGGGTATAGCTCGGAGGTAGAATGCCCCTGAGTTCAATCCCCAGTACAGAAAAAAAAACAAAAACAAATGTCAATAATTCATACTTATTAAAGAATATCGTTAATTTGGATGTTTAAAAGTAAGTTAAACTAAAATGAGTAATAAATGACATGATTAATAAACAGTATCCTATTTGTGGAAAGGGAATAATTTTTAGGAACTTGTACCTTCTTCCTCTTAAGAATTCTCTGCTATATGCAAGATACTTCATTACTGGGAGTACGAATCAAGTGTTTTAATTGTGGTGGGAAAAAAAGCAAGAAATGTACTGATGAAAAGGTTACTGCTATCAACAATCAGTGAAAACACGTTTTTCATTCAGAATTTTTAGATTATAGCTGGGTGTGGTGGTGTGGTGGCATGGTGGGAAGCTGAGACAGTAGGATTGCAGGTTTGTGGACAACCTCTGCTACTTAGTGAGGCATTCTGCAACTTAGTGAAACCCTGTTTCAAAATAAAGAATAAAAAATAGGGCTGGGGGTGCAGCTCAGAGGTAGAATGTCTCTGAGTTCCATCCCCAGTAAAAAAAGAAAACACACACACACACACACACACACACACACACACACACACACACACAGAATTCTTAGATTATAGAAGATCTGCAAATTATATGAAATCTGTTGGTGAAGCAACACAATCTCAGTGGGGTTCATTTTTGAAGAAAGATTAAGAGTCACTGATGAGAAAAACATCTACTGGTTCGAAGTATAGTAATCCCTCATGACATACAACTTCACCTCATGATTGGTGGGTGACTGGCTTTTGTTCTCTGCTCAGTATCTATTTCCACACAAAGACCTGCTAGAGATTTTATATTCAACACAGGGTAGTTCCCCTATCCTCTTTTTTTTCTTTCTTTCAGGTCAATTTCCCCAGATGAGGACAATAAAATAGGTACCAATTGACCAAGGGACCCTTAAAGTCATTGCCACTGTCTTAAAGTTATAGCTGGTCACAGGATTCAGAATTATTCTTATTCTGGTAATTATGTCTAAACTAATAATCGCTGGAACTGGGATAGATGATGATGATGATACATCCAGGACTCAGGAACTCCAGAGTGGCTGGCTGTGGTCATTACTTCAGTCTTAAAAATAACATGACCTTACATCTTATGTGACTGATTCTTTTAGACTATACTTATTGCACAGTAGTAGGATTTTACTAAACTGAGTAACTAATCAACACCACATAGTGCCCACCACAGCACAGTAAGTGGCAGATACCAGCAGCTCCTTCTTGAAAGAAAAGTGTTCTGTCACACAGGAAAGGCAAAGGGAAGCCAGTGTGGCTGCTAGAGAGTACAACCGTGGGAAGAAGTTTAGCGTAAGAAAAAGAGAGAAGTCATTCAGTGATTTCAATACACAGAAATCCTTTGGCTGTTTGTTCTTAAGCATATTGTGACAACAAATAGTCCTAAATTATCCTACTTATGTTGTTTTTAAAATTCTCAAGCCAGGCATGGTGGTGCATGCTTGTAATCCCAGCATTTGGGAGGCTGAGACCAGAGGATCCGGGTTTGCGGCCAGCCTCAGCTGCCTAGTGAGGCACTCCGCAACTTAGTGAGACCCTGTTTCAAAATGAAGAATAAAAAATAGGGTTGGTGGTATAGCTCGGAGGTAGAATGCCCCCGAGTTCAATCCCCAGTACCCCCCCCCCCCCACAAAATTCTCAATTATGCCAAATGTGGTAACACATGTCTACTCAGGAGTCAGAGGCAAGAGGATTCCAAGTTGGAGGCCAGCTTGAGCAATTTAGGAAGACTCCGTCCCAAATATAATTTAAACAGGGCTAGCCAGGCATAGTGGCCCATGCTTGTAATCTCAGTACTTAGAAGGCTGAGACCAGAGGATCCGGGTTTGTGGCCAGCCTCAGCTACCTAGTGAGGCACTCTGCAACTTAGTGAGACCCTGTTTCAAAATAAAGAATAAAAAATAGGACTGAGGTGTAGCTCAGAGGTAGAATGCCCGAGTTCAATCCCCAGTACCGCCAAAAAAAAAAAAAAAAAAAGGGCTGAGGTCTGAGATGTAGCTCAGTGGTAGAATGCTTGCCAGGTATGTACAAGATCCTAGGTTCAATCCCTAGTACTGCAAAAAATAAATAGAAATTTAAAAAAAAATTTTTTTTTACCATATATGGAGAAAGACATACTCCTATTTTAAAGTTTCCCTAGCTTTGCTTAACTGTCATTTGAGGTAATATGTCATTTCTCTACCCCTATTCCCTTGGATATTAATAACTGACATATTATGTATTAAAGAATCTAGTTATGTGGAGTTTTATTTTGGTGGTGGTAGGGATCAAACCCAGGTCCTCAGGCATACTAAGCAATTGCTGTACCACTAAGCTACATTCCTATCTCCAAAGAAACTAATACGGAAAAGAGCTGAGGGCAGTGGCTCAGTACCAAGGAGATCTCAGTACTTAGGAGGCTGATACAAAAGGCTCACAGGTTTGAAGCCAGTTTCGAAAACTTAGCAAGATCTATTTCAAAATAAAAAAGAAAAGGATTACGGAAGTATAGCTTGGCGATAGAATGTCCTTAGATTCAATGCCAAGTACCAAAAAAAAAAGACACACACACACACACACACACACACACACACACACACACACACACACACACTAGCAGGCAACTGACTCAAGAATAGAGGGATGACTAGAATCTGGAAAACAGGTTCCAACAGACGTAGTAGATACTGCAAACATACTTGTACACTTGGGTCTCATTTCTATTTGTACTTTGTGCATTAAAATTTTGAATAATTTCCAACTCTAACGATGCTATAATAGCACACAAGTCTCTTCTTAAAGAGTCCGGCTATGCAGTTTTAAAAGTTAAGAAGTACCGTTGATGTTCCCATCGCAGCAGATGTGAAATACTTTGGTTTATATGCTGTTAAATCCACTTCTGAGGCTACATCCTTGGGCTCCTCATCAAAAGCAATATCATCTGGTATAAACCTAAGAAGCAAAGAAAAAATAAATTTACTTAAATATATGCTTCAGTGATAAACAACCAGAGTTTAGTTTCTCAACTCATTAGTTGTAGTCCAAACATACATACCATATAAAAGTTAAATGCAAGCACACGTGGATCCATCATGTGTCAAAAAGGCCTTAACTCTTTGTTTTGTTTTTGTGGTATTGGGGATTAAACCCAAAGGCATTCTGAGCTACACCCTTATCCTTTTATATTTATTTGTTTTCAAACAGGGTCTTGCTAGGTTGCTGAGACTCTTGCTATGTGGTTGAGGCTGTCCTTGAACCTGTGATCCTCCTGTCTCTGCCTCCCAAGTACTGGGATCACAGACATTGGCTACCACATGTGGCCTCTTAATAGCACAGTTATTGGTTTGCTTTATAATACTCTGAATATCAAACAGAATTATTAATGGTTAAGTGTTCTGAATACAAAGTATTATACACATAAGGTATCACTGAAATAAAAAATTTAAGGTTGACTCAAGACCAAAAAAAATCTTAACAATATTATATTACAATTTCACTTCACAAATCAACTAGCTTTTAAAATAGTGGGACATGGTGGCACATGCCCATAATCTCAGTACTTGGGAGACAGAGACAGGAAGATTGCAGCTTTGAGGCAGCCTCAGCAACTTAGTGAGACACTGTTTCAAAATAAGATATAAAATAGGGCTAGGGGTGTGACCCAAAGGTAGAATGTCCCTGGTTTGTTTCAATCCCCAGTACAGAAAGACAGGAAAGAAAAGAAGGAAGGAAGGGAGGGAGGGAGGAAGGAAGGAAAGAAGGGTAGGTATACAGTGGCACAAGCCTATAAGCCCAGTATTTGGGAGGCTGAAACAGAAGAATCACAGGCTGAGGCCTCAGCAACTTAGTTAGACCCTGTTTCAAAAAAAGAAAAGGATCCGGGCGTGGTGGCGCACGCTTGTAATCCCAGCATTTGGGAGGCTGAGACCAGAGGATCCGGGTTTGCGGCCAGCCTCAGCTACCTAGTGAGGCCCTCCGCAACTTAGTGAAAATAAAGAATAAAAAATAGGGCTGAGGGTATAACTCAGAGGTAGAATGTCCCTGAGTTCAATCCCCAGTGCTGCAAAAAAAAAAAAAAAAGAAAGGGCTAAAGTTGGGGGTGGTTTTGTAATCCTAGTACTTGATAGGCTGAGACAGGGGGAGCGCAGGTTTGAGGATGGCCTCAGCCAATAGTGACTCTCATCAACCTAGCAAGATGCTGTTTCAAAATAAAATGAAATAGGGCTGGAGTGTAGCTTGGAGGGAGAATGGCCCTTGGTTCAATCTCCAGTGCCGAAACTAAAAAAACAAAACAAACCAAAAAAAAAAAAAAAAGGGGGGGCTAGGGGTGTAACTTGAAGACACAATACCCCCAGGTTCAATTCTTAGTACCAAAAACCAAAAAAAGGTAAATTAGCCACTCAGAATTTTTAGGCTTTGACTGGGTAATTAAAACAAACAAACAAACAAAAAAAAACCCCCAAACCGAAAGACTTTAGTAATCAATGGTTATTACACATTTTACAATTTACAGAGGAGGTTGTTTATATATGTGCATAATAAAAAGCAACTACTAGGTCGGGCGTGGTGGCGCACGCTTGTAATCCCAGCATTTGGGAGGCTGAGACCGGAGGATCCAGGTTCGTAGCCAGCCTCAGCTACGTAGTGAGGCACTCCAGAACTTAGTGAGACTCGGTTTCAAAATAAAGAATGAAAAATAGGGCTGGGGATATAGCTCGGAGGTAGAATGCCCCTGAGTTTAATCCCCAGTACCACAAAAAAAAAAAAAAAGAAAGAAAAAAATAAAAAGCAACTACTATATATTTTATCAAAAATGATTTTTGGGGGGATAAATAGGAAAAGTTCATTAGGTTTATATAATACCCTTCTTCAGGTACACTTCTGCACAAACTAAGTAGAATAAAATTACCTGAGATCAATATTTTTAAATGTGAATCAATATACATGCTTTTCTATCTATCTATCTACACACACACACACACACACACACACACACACACACATACACATACATAAATAAATATACTTTTTACAATACTGGGGATTGAACACGGGGGAATTCTACCTCTGAGCTATACCCTCTAGCCCTATTTTTTATTCTTTATTTTGAAACGTGGTCTCACTAAGTTGTGGAGGGCCTCACTAAATAGCTAAAGGCTGGCTGTGAACCTGCAATCCTCCTGTCGCAGCTTCCTAAGTACTGGGATTACAAGCGTGCACCACCACACCTGGCTTAAATCTATATTTGAGATAGATTTGAAAAAGGTTTCCTTAGCTGGACATTATCCTGGTACTTGGGAGGCTGAGACAGGAGGATCACAGGTTCACAGCCAGCCTCAGCAACTTTGTGAGTCTTTCTACAACTTAGTGAGACCCAGTTCAAAATAAGAAATAAAAAATAGGGCCAGGCATGGTGGTGCATGCTTGTAATCCCAGCATTTGGGACGCTGAGACTGGAGGATCCGGGTTCTCAGCCAGCCTCAGCTACCTAGTGAGGCACTCTGCAACTTAGGGAGACCTTGTTTCAAAAAAATAAAGAATAAAAAAAAAAAATAGGACAGGGGTTGTAGCTCAGAGGTAGAATGTTCCTGGGTTCAATACCAAGTACCACATTTAAAAAAAAAAAAAAAAAGTTCTCTTAGATAACTGGATGGCAGCAAAAATTCACTTTTCCCCGATTTTATGGATTGAAAATAAAAGAGAATGTATGTTTTTTCCATGGTCATTGACCTCTTTTTCTAGGTATCACCAGAGCTTCCATGGAAATGTTCCCAAAAGAAACAGGGCAGTCTTGAAAACAAGTTAGCATGAATTCATGATAACCAGAGTTCCACATTCTAACAAATGTCTGGCAACTGCTACTTAGACATTCAAAACAAGAACCGCCTACTGAAATTGTTAACAGAAAAGAGAAGGAAGCCGGGCGTGGTGGCGCACGCTTGTAATCCCAGCATTCGGGAGGCTGAGACCGGAGGATCCGGGTTCGCGGCCAGCCTCAGCTACCTAGTGAGGCACTCCGCAACTTAGTGAGACTCGGTTTCAAAATAAAGAATAAAAAGGGGCTGGGGGTGTAGCTCGGAGGTAGAATGCCCCTGAGTTCAATCCCCAGTACCGCAAAAAAAAAAAAAGAAAAGAGAAGGAAATAAGTTGTCTTATGAGATCATGTAGTTCTTGTTATATACTTAAGCATGCTAATAAAACTTCACCTTAAATTGTAAACTAAAAATTTTTAAATTTTTCTACATGTTTGAAGCACAGAAGCCAAAGTAAATATGAAATGATGCATCTTTTCCTGAAATACTTCATTTTGAGAACAAAATCTCTAAGAAAACTGGATCCAAAGAAGTGATTTCTATTTAACATGTCACAGTAGATTGGTTTAGTGGGTTCAACAGGACTAGACTAATGGTAAAATGGTACAGTACTTCAGCTTCCTATTTTCTTAGAACTAACATTTACAACCACCTAAGTCTTTTTTTTTTTTTTAAACTCTGCATCACATACTGAAAATAATGCCCAAATCTGAAGACAATGGTTGAAACACCATTTATTCACCGAAAGGGCATTTAGAACAGTGCTATCCAATAGAACTTTCTGTGGTGATGGCAATGGTCTGTATCTACTCTGTCCAAAATATGATCATTAATTACTTGAAATGAGTCTAGTGTGATTGAGCAATTGAGTTTTAAATTCTATTTAATTTTAATTAAACAAATTAAAATAACTAGATGCGACTAGTGGCTACCAGACTATCAGCAAATTTCTGTGTCCCTACCCCAAAGCTTTTTTCAAGTTACTTCATCTGGTTCCTAGCTGTAAAAGAAAGGTAAAAAACATTGCATATAACACAACATCTTAAAAAACACAGCCAATGTATTTAAAATAGAGGAATGATTCACACGTGTCAGCATTTTTTTGTTCATATGCTTCTTAGGAGTGATGTTCCATATGACAGTTCATCCAAAAGTAAATAGTTCTTGTAAAATATAAAACAACAGATAACACTGCCAGTTCAAATATTTTACTTATAATAATCATGTTGTGCTATAAGACTCAGTTGGTATGACACACACTGGGTTACCTTAGATCTATGAAAGAACAACTACTTTCGAATTCCAGGCCGTCACAATCTTCATAAATTTTACTTGCTGTTTCAGGAGAATCACAGTCCACTACTGCATAATAGTACTTTAGTCGTTTGAACTGATAATCTCTCAGTTTTTCTCTAGAGGTCCTAAAGGGGAGAAAACTCATTAAACGTACTTATATAAGAGCACATAAACCTATCTTCCTTTACAAAATAAATGTAATTGTTTTAAGAAAAACATATTATAAGCTGGCCCTCATTCCAAGGCATCTTTCCTTCATTACTCTGCCTTTATGAGCATTAAATGCTTAAACTCAATTTATTATTGTGACAAGGTACAGATTTTGGTATTTGGACCAGAATAGTATCTAGAAGAAGAGAGTGTGAGAAGTAAATATAATAATCTTCATTTTATTTCTTAGAATAATTTGTTTTGCTACCACATATAGCCATCTCAAGTAAAACCACTGGACCAAATAACTGTATTATAAAATGTGCTTGGAAAGCATTAGCTCTGTTACAAAGACATCTATGACCTTGCAAAATATTTGCTTTAGGTTCATCTGCCACTAAGTTTAAACAGTTTAAGTTTAATTTTACTTAAGTACAACATATTCTTTGAAGGTTTTCATTAGCCCTTCCTATCAACAATCTATTTAATCATCATTTTTATTACATACATATAGCTCCACCTAGTGGCTTAAAAATTATCTTAATTTTTTTCTATGCTGCACTATAATAGAACTTTTTGTTATTCTTTTTTTTTTTTAATCCTGAAATAAGAAAATTTATATAATTTGAAGGTAAACAGAGCTTCAGTACCACTCATATGTAATGTAACACCTGAGAAAAAAGCAAAACTAATTCAGAGCAACAAGAGTAAGAGAATACTAAATAAGTTTAATCATCAGCTGGGTGTGGTAGTACAGGCTTGTAATCCCAGTTACTCGGGAGGCTGAGACAGGAGGATTGCAGGTTTGTGACCAGCCTCAGCTACTTAATGAGGCCCTCTGCAACTTAGTGAGACCCTGTTTCAAAATAAAGAATTAAAGAAAAAAAATAGAGCTGGGGGTGTAGCTTGGAGGTAGAATTCCCCTGGGTTCAATTCCCAGTACCAAAAAAAAACCAAAAAAAACAATGTTTAATCATGAAATGATTTTCAAAAACTGCAGTAATTATTTTCAAGAATCTATAAAAGACAAATATATACACAAAATGTTATTTGAATTGTGTGTCAATTCTGACAGACTATAATCTGTTAGAACCACAGATAGCACAAGTGTAAACCTCAGTCTTACTAAAATCATCAGAATTCTGATTTGTATTTTTTTTTTTTTTTTGCGGTACTGGGGATTGAACTCAGGGGCATTCTACCTCCAAGCTACACCCCCAGTCCTATTTTTTATTCTTTATTTTGAAACCGGGTCTCACTAAGTTGCAGAGTGCCTCACTAAGTAGCTGAGGCTGGCCGCGAACCTGGATCCTCAGGTCTCAGCCTCCCAAATGCTGGGATTAGAAGTGTGTGCCACCACGCCCGGCCTGATTTGCATTTTTAAAGTTTAGTTTTATGTTCTATAATGACTCAATACCAATCCTTTTCAGGGGCATCTTCAGGAATACTTAATAATTCTACTGGTCCTTGAACTTGCTCTTCCTTCATCCTCTCCTTTCCAAACTCCGAAGGATATATCTAAATATAAAGAATAAGATTGATGTATTCATTCCTTTTTATACAATATGCAGACCTATCAAAGTCAGAATTCTAGGAGTCACAACTTGACTCAAGAAAAACAGCAGCTCATTTCCAAACTCACTACAGAGCCAGACATGACAGTGCATGACTGTAGTCCCAGTACTTGGGAGGCTGAGAAAGGAGGATCGCAGGTTTGAGGACAGCCTCAGCAAGTAGTGAGACTCTCATCAACCTAGCAAGACTCTTGTTTCCAAACAGAAAATAAAACAGGGCTGGGGTGTAGCCTGAAGATAGAATGCCTCTGGGTTCCAACCCCAGTACCACAAAAACAAACAAACTCACTACAGGAAGGTAAAGCGTCCTAAGGAATTTCCTTTAAAAGAAATCACTTTGGCTAGAGTAACAGGTGTGGTGCTTGGGAATAAAAATAGAGTATCTCTTCCACACACCACCAGGGCAAGATGGCTGTGGGATTCAAAGGAAAATTTAAGAAAAATAAGAATATAAACTCGAGGAATTCTGAATAAAAATATACTGAAGAGAAAGGACTGGATTAAATAGTTTACATGAAACATACAATAATAATGAAAGAATACATAAAACATAAACAATAATAAAGTTTTTGATATCCAACTTATCTCTAAGTCATACTAGATATCCAATGCTTTCTTCTGAAAATTCTTCAAAGAGTGAGTATGGAATAGACTGCTGACAATCCTACCATATAACTTACATATAATCTTGATATAAAAAAAGGCTTGACTCTCACTGGTATTTGTTTTTTCTTATTTTGGTCACTTTGAGAGTCAAGAAATATCATTACAGATGGGCATGGTGGTACATGCCTATAATCCTAGTACTTGGGAGGCTGAGACAGAGGATCACTGGTTTTCAGTACAGCCTCAGCAACTTAGCATTACCCTGTTTCATAGCTCAGAGGTAGAATGCCCTTTGGTTCAATCCCCAGTACCAAAAGAAAAAAACCAAAACAAAAACAAAACAAGAAAAACCCCACATTACTTAATATTGCTGAGTTTAATACATTTATTAAGAGGATTTAAGGTTTTACTAATTTGAGTTTTATATAATTGATAGATACAGAAGTTATAAATGCTACCTATAGTCACATCTACTGATTCTCTGATACTGTGGTTTATCCAATGAGTTGTCTACTTGTCCTAACATACTCAAGTAGCTTATTTTAATCTAAATTATCATATGAACTCATCTATCCTTTCCCATGAAATTTTCCCATTTTCTCCCAAACCTGTGAACTCTCATAGTATCATAAAACGTTTAAATATTGTAACTGGTAGGGTGATTCCTTTTATATTGGAATGATTTCTCAAAAATTTATTAGCCATTTTTACTTGTTTATTCTTTTAGGTGATCACTGGTACCTTTTCCTTAACTTTCACTTGAATTGGGGTTTTGACCAAAACTACAATAAAACTGTGGAAGTGACATTTAAAAATATCTATACAGAGCCAGGCGTGGTGGCGCACGCTTGTAATCCCAGCATCCAGGAGGCTGAGACCGGAGGATCCAGGTTTGCGGCCAGCCTCAGATACTTAGTGAGGCACTCTGCAACTTAGTGAGACTCGGTTTCAAAATAAAGAATAAAAAATAGGGCTGGGGGTATAGCTCGGAGATAGAATGCCTCTGAGTTCAATCCCCAGTACCGCAAAAAAAAAAAATCTATACAGGCTGGGCGTGGTGGCACTCACTTAATAATCTCAGTACTTGGGAGGCTGAGAAAGGAGGTTCTCGGCTGGTCTCAGATACTTAGTGTGGCTCTGTGCAACATAGTGAGACCCTGTTTCAAAATTAAGAATAAAAATTAGGGCTGGGGGTGTAGCTTGGAGGTAGAATGCCTGTTGGTTCAATCCCTGGTACTGTAAAAAATATATAAAAAATAAACAAATAAACAAACAAACATAATTGTGAGCTGTTTCAGGGACTGTACTAAATATATAAGTGAACTTTTCATTTAATCCTTCAAACCACAATAAAACGTACTATTTTTATATTCACTTGTCAAATTAGAAAATACATGTGGGAGATTAATGAATAATGTGTCCAAGATTACATAGCACTTATGTGAATCGACATTTTAACACTGTAAAACTGCAAAGCTTGGATTTCTTTTCTTTTCTTTTTTGCGGTACTGGGGATTGAACCCAGGGGCATTTTACCTCTGAGCCAGACCCCCAGACCTATTTTTTATTCTTTTATTTTGAAACAGGGTCTCACTAAGTTGCAGAGAACCTCACTAAGTAGCTGAGGCTGGCCTGGAACTCGGATCCTCCGGTCTCAGCCTCCCAAGGTACTGGGATAACAAGCGCGCACCACCACATCCGGCAAAGCTTGGATTTTTAATGGTTATACTGGCTTGATATATGGTGTCTTAAAATTTATAGGAGCCGGGCGTGGTGGCGCACGCTTGTAATCCCAGCATTTGGGAGGCTGAGACCAGAGGATCCGGGTTCGCGGCCAGCCTCAGCTACTTAGTGAGGCACTCTGCAACTTAGTGAAACCTGGTTTCAAAATAAAGAATAAAAAATAGGGCTGGGGGTGTAGCTCGAAGGTAGAATGCCCCTGAGTTCAATCCCCAGTACTGCAAAAAAAAAAAAAAAAAAAAAAAAATTTATAGGGCTTTCAAATTTATCATGTTATAGTTTACTTCATATAGCCCTTAAGTGTTTATTAAGGTAATTCCCAAGGACTTTTATGGTTTTATTGCTAGTATAATTAGGAATTTTTCTGAATTGGTTAATAAGAAAGGCAATTTATGCAACTTAATACTTATACTGTATCCCATATTGATCCTGTATTTCTTTGGATTTTTAAAGTGTACACAATTATATAACCTACCAAGAATAATTTTACCTCTTCCTTTCTAACACCAGTTACATGCCCAACTGTACTGGACAATTTCCAGATTAATTATATTCGTTAAGGAGAAAACTAATCATAGTATTTTATTTTTTAAAAAAGTCAGATTTCACTAAAAATGCCTAGGAATAACTTATTTTAAAATGAAGTCAAATCTCACCTTTACAGAAAATATAACACCTCCTTTAGGCTTAAATGAATTGAACAGAGCCAGCAAATCTTTTGCCTTTAATCTATCCCAATCCATGTTGCAAACTGCTAATCGATGTGTAATCTGAGGGAGGAAAATTAAATATTATATAATCTATATTATTTTCAACACTCAAAGATTTAAAAATGTAATACCTTCTTTCTTCATGTTCTGAAATTATCAGTAATCTAAGTGGTTTCAATATGTAAAACAGAACTTCAAATGAGTCAAATAACAGTAACACCATTACAGATAAGCACTTTCTCTTACTTGGTTCTTAGTTCTTGAATCAGACCAGGATTATGAGCTGACTGTGTAGCTACTAATTTTGTTATGTTAGTTGGCTATCCATGCGTAACTGGGGAAGATATACTACCCCATAGCATTTCCCTAAGGCACAGCAGGTAGACAGATATAAGCTACTAGCTAAAATAAGTATTTTATAAGAATTTCAAATGACTTACTTATATATAACTTCTTCCTTACCTGCTCGGATGGGCATCTAATTTATATAAATATATTCTACATCCAGAAGTTTGAATAAGATTATCACCAAAGGCTAGGAGTATGGCTTATTGGTAAAGAACTTGCCTAGCATGCGTAAGGCCCTGGGTTTAATAGCCAGCACTGCAAACAAAATAAAACAAAAAGAAAAAAAACTCCAAGCCAGGTGTATTAGGAGGCTGAGACAGGAGGATCACAGGTTTGAGGCCAGTCTCAGTAACTTAGAGAGACCTTAGCAACTAACTTAGCAAGACCTTAGTTCAAAATAAACATAAATAAAAAGCACTGGGGGTATAGCCCAGAGGTAGAATGCCCTTGGGTTCTATCCCTAGTGCCAATACACACACACACACACACACACACACACACCAAAACAAAGAATATTATTACCAAAACAGTTTTTCCAACTTAATTACTTTTTACAGTACTGGGGATTGAACCCAGGGCTTCGTGCATGCTGAGCAAGCATTTTAAAACTGAGGAATAGCCAGGTCACTGTGGTGGTGCATGCCTATAATCCCAGTACTTCAGAGGCTGAGACAGGAGGATCTGGGTTCGTGGCCAGCCTCAGCTACTTAGGTGAGGTACTCTGCAACATAGTAAGACCCTGTTTCAAAATAAAGAATAAAAAAAATAGGGCCAGGGGTGTAGCTTGGAGGAAGAATGCCCCTGGGTTTCATCCTCTGTACTGCAAAAAAAAAGTATACTTCCTGTTCCCTTCACATTTAACAATGTCAATCCTACTACCCATAAAAGTAAGTTGTACCATATTGTTCACAAATAATCTTATTCAAAAGGTTACCTCATCAGACCGAGGAGCGTCTTTATCTAATTCTCTCCAAGCATGCTCAAAACCAGGCTCTTCTGGAAATAAATCTCCCAAATCATCTTCATCTTCAGAACTAGTTTCTATATTTCCTTTACCCCTTGCTAGATCAGGGCCACTGTCACTTTCATCATCTTCTTCACTATCTTCCTCTTCCTCATCCTCATCCTCAGTTGCATCATCAGCTGAAGCTTTACCAGCACCTGGGATTTCATCTTCAGATTCTTCATCACTTTCTATTTTGTTAGCACTGTCTGACTCTTCTTCCAGAGGATCTTTGTCAAACAGTTTACCATCACTATCTCTTGCGATTACGAATGGAACCACTGCAAAATGTTAAAGGGGGAAAAATATAGATGCTGAGTTAAATTGATCCCAAATTGTGTCATTAGATCCAGTAAAAATATAACCTTTATGAAATAGAGAAAAGGAAAATATAAATTCAGTAAAATTTAATAAAAATTTTATTATTTAATAAAAATTATTTAATAAAAATTATAACATATACTCAAATCATGCAAGTAGATTCATACATTCATTCAATATTTATGGAGTGCCTGCTACATGCTAAGCGCTCAATATGCAATCATTGGCAAAAGTGAAGTAATCAATGCCCTCACTGAACTTCCAGTTGAGTAAAGAGAATAAATGGGCAGGTATCAATCAAACAAAACCAATTAGCTGGGCATAGTGGTACATGCCTGTAATTCTAGTAATTGGGAGGCTGAGACAGGATTGCAGCTTTTTTTTTAATTATTCACTTAGCTTCCCATTTTTTATTTTATTATTTATTTATTTTTTGTGTGGTACTGGGGATGGAACCCAGAGGCATTCTACCTTTGAGCTACACCTCCAGCCTGATTTTATTTATTTGGAAACAGGGTCTTGCGAGGTTGATGAGTCTCACTGCTTGCTGAGGCTGTTCTCTAACCTGTGATCCTCCGTCTCAGCCTCCCAAGTGCAGGAATTACTGGTGTGTGCCATCACGCTCGGCCCAAGATTGCAGTTTTGAAGCCAGCCTTGGCAACTCAGTGAGGCTCTCAACAACTTTGTGAGACTCTGTTTCCAAATAAAAAGTAATATAGAGCTGGGTGTAGCTCAAAATTAGAATGCCCCTGGGTTCTATTCCTAGCACCACAAGAAAAAAGAAAGAAAAAACCCCAATGAAATCATTATATGCACATAAACATGACATTACAAGTAGGCTACGTTCTAAGAAGTTAAGTTACATCGTGCATTTTTTTTTTTTTTTTTTTTTGTGGTACTGGGGATTGAGCCCAGGGGCATTCTACCTCTGAGCTATACCCCCAGCCTTATTTTTTTATTCTTTATTTTGAGACACGGTCTCACTAAGTAGCTGAGGCTGGCCACCAACTCATGCTCCTCCCATCTCAGCCTCCCAAGTACTGGGATTACAAGCGTGTACCACCATGCCTGGCTACATCATGCTTTCTAAGAGCATATAAATGGAGGTTTCTAAGTGAGTGATAACCAAGCTGCTGGCTGAAACATAAAGAGAAGTCACAGACTAACAGAAAAGGGAAATTTATTCCAAATACAAGGAAAGCATTTGTGATGATCTGCCAATTGGAATAAACAAACAAACAAACAAACAACAATCAGGTCTGGATTGCAGCGAACAAAGAGTCAAGCAACAAATGGACCTGAAAAGTTAGGTAGGAGCCATGATCTCCAAAAACCATGCAGAGGGGATGAACTTTGCCATAAAGGCAATTGGAAGTCACTGCTGGTTTTCAAAAGGGGAACACTGTCAAATGTCAAAAGGAGGACAGTAGGCCAGGTGTGGTGGCACACACCTGTAATTCCCATACTTGAGAAACTGAGACAGGAGGATTGCAGACTTGAGGACAACCTCAGCAAAGCAGTGAGACTCTTAGCAACCTAGTGAGACCCTATTTCAAAACATAAAAAGGGTTGGATGTATAGCTTGGAGGTAGAATGCCCCTGGGTTCAATCGCCAGTACCACAAATAAAGAAAAAAAAATGCATTTGCATATTGAGGAAGTTGCAACTATACTGTAGAAAACTGACTGGAGAGAGCAGAGTGGATGTGAACAGAGTAATATGAAAGATAGTAAGGTACTCAGAAATGAAGACAGCACTAAGTTCATGGCACTAGAAATGTAGAGCAGTGAAAAGATTTCAGAGACAGCAGACAAAGTCAATAGTAGTTAGTGACAGGGGTATGTGATACAGGGAAAAGTAGTTTTGGAAGTGTCAGCTTCTTGGCTTGCAAAGCCAGGTAGACAGATGAACATGGAACACTGGAAAACAATTTCCTTGTTTGTTGAAGAAAGATTATGAGTTCAGCTCTGGATATGTTGAATTTGAAGTATCTGAGTTATCTAAGAGAAAAATATCAATAAAGTTTTAGCTATAAGAGATAGAGCTCTGAGAATTGTTAGATATAAATTTATGACTCATTCATACATAGTTGACAACAAAGCTCTGATATGGATGAAATTGCCTATATAGAGAAAAAAATAATTATAACTTTATTGCTAACTCTTGAGCTTTGTAACTAACTTCTAGGGTTAGCAATGTACTAAGAATTAAGGAATAATATTATTTATGCTATTCTATAACCTATTTTTAAAACATCATATAGATGTTTGGACTGTACTTATTTAATGAATTCCTTCATGATTTGCATTAACATTTTAAATTTTAAAAATACTGCAATGCACATTCTTTGCACACATGTCCAATTATTTATTTAAATTCTTAGGAATGCAAGTGCTGGTCATGAAAATTTTATAATGACAAACATCATACTGCAACTTCTCATATTACTTTTTTCCTATAGTTCTTATAAAGTTTCCTGCACGCAGTAGTTGGTGGAATAATAACTGATGAATTACTGAACAAGACGGTTGTATATGGAATCACTTGATCCCTCCTTACAAATAATGCTTTATCTACACTGTGGAACCAATATAAACTATTGCAGCAACATGGTGGGATAAAAAGATTCAGAAGACATGAATTACATTCCTAGCTCTGTGTGTCCTTGCATAAATCACCTGAACCTGGTTTCTTGATATTAGCTTCATTTTTCAAAGTTACTGAGAAAATTAAGATTTATAAAAAGATTCTGTAAAATTAATTCAAAGGAGGATACAGATGTGATATTAACCCACTTCCCTAAATCAAGCAGAACTTCAAAGATGCTAGACTAACTTACCTCACATACTCAGCATCAAATCAACCTTGCAGTTGTTCCCAGGCCAATTTTATTCAGTTTCAGTAACTAGACTCCTATCCCTTTTCTCCCTATTCCTCATGACATTTGCTGCCTGATTCCACAACAAATGGGACCCCATCCCTCACCCCCTAAGCCTCTGCAATCTAGTAACCTGTCCACTGCCTGATACTCTCTATCTTCCCAATGTGATCTTTTGTCTCTAAAGACCTCTACCATTTCCTAACACCCACCCTCCTTGGGTCCTATAATCATAGCTAGCCTTAGTCTGGCTCATCTGAACTACCATCAATTTTCAGTTACAACTAGGAACAATATAACCATTCAAAATTCCCAGCAGCCAGTGGTAACACAAAATTTTAATAAACTTAGTTAAGATGTAAACACGGCTCTCTGCAACTTAGTGAGACCCTGTTTCAAAATAAAGAATAAAAAATAGGAGTGGGGGTGTAGCCTGGAGGTAGAATGCCCCTGGGTTCTATCTCTGGTATTCTATTTTTATTTCCCATTCACCTACTCAAGATCTTATTATCTAATCAAATGGGACTAACTAATCTCTTCTGAACATGCCCATCCATAAAGTTGCTCTAATAGTTGTTTCTACGTAGAAAACTTTGGTCCTCAAAGTTAATTTTTCCCAAACCTTCATCAAGATACTGCATCCTCCACGAATTTTTCTCTCATTAGGAGTGACTTCTTTTTGTGAGCTTCCATAGTCCTCTGTTGAACATCTTTTATGACACTATTATTCTATTTTGTATTATGGTTCTGACTTTCTTCTACTTTAGATTTTTTTTTTTTTTTTTTTTGGTGGTACTGGGGATTGAACCCAGAAGCATTTTACCTTCGAGTTACACCCCCAGCCCGATTTTTATTTCTTATTTGGAAACAGGGTCTCACTAGGTTTTTGAATCTCACTACTTGCTGAAGGCTATCCTTGAACCTGCGATCCTCCTGTCTCAGCCTTCCAAGTACAGGGATTACACATAAGTATCTACAAAGGGGAAAGGAGGACCAAAATCAAAGCTAACTGCTAGATTAAGTTATCAAGTCATGCACTCTGCAGGGGAGCTATGTCTACTCAGTGGAAAAAGAATCTGTTGCTTACTAAGTGCCACTGCGTCACCAAACTGCGAGCCCGAGAGCTCTGTGTTCAAAAGGCATGCCTTTTACTAATTTGCACAAAGGCATCATGTAAGCTAGCAACAGCTCTGAGTAGGGAACCATGCCTCACTCAAATTCTATGTTACATACTACTCCCTAAATAAGTAGTTAAATGAATTACTGAATACCAAACTCTGCTTACCTTTTTCAAACACATTTCCTCTTATCATGTGATAACATGTCACACTATCTGGTTAAAGAATATAGCTCTCATTAGTACCCAACACAAGTCAAAATTATTAAGACTCAAATTTTCACATCTGTCTTCTAGCACCAAAAAAAAAAAAAAAAAAAATCATTGTATATTTTTCATTCACAGCTTTATATTTACAAATAAGCATTATTAATATGTTTACCCTTTTAAGAGAGTATAAAAATAAGTACAGGAACACCAAAGAGTCTCTTTCTTTCCAACCAACCTGATTGCTTTTCTCTTTTTGTCTTAAAACAAATGATCTTGGGAGATTTCCCAATTTCAGAGGTGCTTGAGTCTGTCTTTAGTTTTCCTTTGGGGAAAGAGTCTGTACTACGTTCAATGTTTTTTTTCTCTTTTGTACTTTTTTGTGTAAAGTCTTCACTATCTTTCTTGGATCTTATTTCTGAATCTATCTTCCCATATTTACATGAGTTTTTCATTTGAATTCTTTCAGAATTATCTACATCATTTTTATTTCCAGAATCCTTTTGATTAATTATCTCAGTTTCTTTCTTTTTCTTCTTAGTCAGATTTTTTGAATCTATTTCTTTTTTGGTATGTGCTTTTTTCTTCTTTATTTTCTTTTCTTTTAGTGCTTTGCTATCTTCATCAGAGAGATCAGAATCAGAATCTGAAAGGTCATAGAAACGTTTCAAGTCCTCTGTAGTGCTGTGGTTGATAGGGCGGCCTCTTTTATCAACAGCATAGTTCAATTTGAACTTTTTGTCATGAAACATGGCTCGAAATCTCTTGTCAATTTTGACTTTTCGATCCTTTTCTGGCATTTCCCAAAATCTGGGATCCTTTGAAACGCGCCTAAACCGCTGGTCACTCATTATTTCTTGTTTGGATGCCATTTTTAAATGTCTTTCTGAAGAAATGTTCAAAGAAATCAAATACTAAAAAATAAAACAAATGTTACAATAAAGGTTAACAATAGAAGAAAATATTCTCTTTCCATTACAAACCATTTGGAGAAATAAATTTAAGAATATGGAGGTCTTAGGATTTCTGTATTTCTAGCTGTATATCTGTATGTGCTGTAGGCTAAAAGCTAATTCAGTTAAAAGTTTTCAAGTCTCAGTTGGTCCCATTTTCTCTGTTAATCTTTATCTCTTGCTACTCCCACCAGCCTTTACTTCTACAAGATTGGTTTCCTAACTAGAGAAGAAAATCAAATCAGGCTTAGCTCACAAAGTTCCCTTTTTAAATCCCATCATTCTTCAGAACCAGGTAAACTCTCAGCTGGGTAAGGTGGTGCATGCTTGTAATTCCAATACTTGGGAGGCTGAAATGGGAGGATCACAGAGATCGCAGATTCAAGACTAGCCTCAGCAACTTAGTGAAACTGTTTCAAAATAAAAAGTAAAAGTAGGGCTGGGGAGTGTGGCTCAAGGGTAAAATGCCCCTGGGTTCAATCCCCAGTACCAAACCAAACCAAACCGAACAACAACAACAAAAGCAAACAGGTAAACTCTCATTCCAGTTCGTAAATATCACTTCTATATTATTTCTTTTTATAGAAATAATTAAGGCTCAAAAGGGCCGATTCCCCCCAAAACATATTAAAATCTCTATGTATGTGGTCATGAATTAGTATTGTCCACTGGTAGGTAGTCTCTGATGGTTTAGTTTCTCCAGATTTGATTTTGCAAAAAGCCAAAGTCACTATTAAAAATCAAAAACGAATTAAATAGGGCAGTATTGCTTTATTAAAAAAAAGAAGAAGAAGAAGGCTGTCTCTAAAGCTGTTATATTTATTATATTTGTTTTGTTTTTTGTTTTTTTGTTTTTGCGGTACTGGGGATTGAACTCAGGGGCGTTCTATCTCCGAGCTACACCCCCAGCCCTATTTTTTATTCTTTATTTTGAAACCGGGTCTCACTAAGTTGTGGAGTGCCTCACTAGGTAGCTGAGGCTGGCCGCGAACCCGGACCCTCCGGTCTCAGCCTCCCGAATGCTGGGATTACAAGGGTGCGCACCACGCCCGGCTATATTTATTATATTTGGAAAAAGAAAAGACTTTGATACACCAACCAGAAAAAGTCAAATGTTTCTCTAGTGCATTTGTAAGTTTTAGCCGTGTCACAGCACTTAACCCCCCTGAACAGCCTTACGACATCGGCACCACCTCATCCTACTAGTAAATGTAATGCGCGTAAAAGTTTAGAAGGAAATCGCCCGATATATGTCGGATCAGAGAAAGGAAGGTGGCCCGCCTCGCTCTGATAATCCTCCTCCTGATAGTCCATCCTGCACTCTCTGCCTCGGCGAACAGCAAGCTGGCCGCGGAAAGTGTCTCCTTCCCACCTCTCAATCCTCAGGAGGAAGCTACTGGCCTGAGATCCAAAAGAGACCAAGTCTGAGGAGTGAGGAAGCCAGAACGCCAAGGCTGTAAAAGGAAGAAAGAAGTGGAGCAGCCCTCACAAACCCTGTTGGAGACTGGCACCGTCCCTTCAGAGCCCTTCTCTTCAAGCCGGTGCCCGCTTACCGTCCGGGACCTCTCTCGGAGCCTCACATGGGATCCACACCCACAATCCTCCGCGCTAGCCCCGCCCTGACGGCACACGAAGTGGGCCAAACTACTTCCACTTTGCTCCTCCGCGAAAATCTTTCCAGCGCGGTATTTGCCGTAGCCGCGCCGGCGCATGCGCGAGACGAAACACGCCGCGAGTGGCGTTGTATCCGGAGATGCTGAGGCCGGGTGGGCTCTGGCGCTTGTGGCGGCGCCGGCCTCCAGGGGCAGGGCTCTCCGCCGAAAACCTTGGCGCTAGAGGAGTCGCCTCTGGTGTTCCTCCTCCCGGCCGCACCTCTCCCGGAGCCCTAAATATCTTCGACCGGGATTTGAAGAGGAAACAGAAGAACTGGGCAGCCCAGCAGCCCGAGCCAATGAAGTTTGACTACCTGAAGGAGGAGGTGAGACTGCGGGGCAGCCAGATAGGGCGGCGGCGACCCTTGTCTTTGGGCCTGGGAGCCCCGACTCGGTCCCGACCCACGCTTTCCGGTCGTGTGACCTTGAGCAGCGGCCTTGGCTTTCTGAGTCTACTGTTATCAAAGAATATTTTTGATATTTCTGAAATTTTTGTTTATGTGTTGGTACGGGGAATTGAACCCAGGGCCATTCTATCACAGAGCCCTATTTTATTTTTCATTTGGAAACAGGGCCTTGCTAATTTGCTGACGCTGGCCTCGAACTTGTGAGCCTCCTGTGTCAACCGCCCAGGTACTGGGATTTACAGGCGTGCGCCACTGCACCCGGCTTAGGCAGGGATATTTTGGGACGTGCTTTTCATTTCGTCATTTACTTAGCAACTATTGCTTGGCCGGTCAAGTCTTTCATTTTAGGGGAGAGGGCGAGACAGGTGTAGACAAGAACGTCATTTCAGCTAAGAAGTGAGGGAAATGAAGTGAAGTGGTATAGTGACTGTGATGGTCAGGGACGGCCGTTCAGGCAGACGACATGAATGGGGAATTAGCCAAGCAGAGATGAGCCTGGGGGTTATGATGGGGTGAGCCTCATAAGCAAAGGGATAGACAAGCCCAAAACATCTTAGGTCGAAAGAACCTGTGGAGGTCTTCACTGAAGCTCCAGTGAGACTAGGAAAGGTCAGGAGGGCCCACGTTTTTAGGGTCTACAGGGTAAAAACTTTGGATTTTCTTCTCTGTGCTCTGTCCAGTTGATAATTTTAGGGCACACATGGCTGTTGAGCCTTTGAAATGTGGCTAGTCCAATTGAGATGTGTTGTAAGTATAAAATACACACGGAATTTCAGTGATTTAGTATGAAAAAAGGATGTACAAGCCGGGGGTGGTGGCGCAAGCTTGTAATCCCAGTACTTGGGAGGCTGAGATAGGAGGATCACAGGTTCAAGGACAGTCTCAGCAAGTAGTGAGACTCATCAACCTAGTGAGTCCCTGTTTCCAAGTAAGCAATAAAATCAGTCTGGGGGTGTAACTCGAAGGTAGAATGCCTCTGGGTTCAATCCTCAGTAACACACACACACGATGTACAATATTTCATTAATAGTTTTTGTATTGATTACATGTTGGAATGATATTTTTGATACATTGAGTTAAATAAAACATTAATTTCTCTTGTTTGTTTCTTTTTTTAATTTGTGGTGCCAGAGATTGAATACAGAGGCATTCTACTTCTGACCGACATCCTTGTTTTATTTTTTTATTTGGAAACAGGGTCTCAGTAAGTTGCTGAGGATGGCTGGTGAATCTTCGATCCTCCTGTTTCAGCCTTCCAAGTACTGGGATTGTGTGCCACCATGCCCAACTGCCCAACTCTCTTGTTTCTTTTCTTTCTTTCTTTCTTTCTTTTTTATAAACATGGCCACTAGAAAAATGAAAATTACCCATGTGATATTCATTATTTTGGGACAGCACTGCCCTACAGGAGTGTAAGACTCCTAAATGATTTTAAGCTGTGATGTGATCCTATTTATATTTTAGGGAAATTAAGGTCTCCTGATTTGTCTGCTAGTTTGAGAGACCTCTTCCTTTTGCTGTCCAAATGGACTAGGGACAGAAGATTTCTACTCTTCAGAACACACAGCACTGAGCTCAGGTCTTAATAAATATTTCTTCAGGTGTGGAGCAAAATTGGAGCCAAGTACAAACATTAATTGAGCTGCTACTTTGAGCAGAGCTCTAGATAAGCATTGGCCTGATCAGATGATTGACGGTGTGTTAGTTCTAAGGAAGCCTTAGATGAGACTGCAGCTTAGAGGTTGAAAATTTCTATTACAGAGGCAGAAAATCAACTATCAGTAAATTTTATGTATCATCTGTAAAGCACACACTACACTGATTCTGCCATTTGCTGGTTTCCTCCTGAAGAGTTGGTGATGGCGCGTACTTAGAAGATGTGCATTCCTCCTTCCTTTTCTAAGAAAAGCGCTAGTATTACAATTTGAAGCCTTGCTAATGTGCAGAACCAGAATAAATTAAAAATATGTTATATTGTGTTAAAATATGTTAGTCTTTTTATAATAAACAAAAGGTATTCATATTGGGAATGATGTACAAAGTGGACTCCTGGGAAAAAACTTCTGCTTTACCTCCTTCTTTGCCTTCTTCCCCATCCCCCACCCCTCCAAAGTAAACACTCCTAGGTTCTGAACATTCGATTCCTAATAGCAACTCTGGGATGTTTATGAGGGAGTTAGTAGAATGTGGGCAATATCATACTCCCACATCTTTTTGTCCTGCCAGGTAAAGACAGCTCAGTAGAATGATCTCTTTTATTTTTCTTTATTTTATTTTACTTACTTTTTTGGTACTGGGGATTGAACCCAGAGGCACTCTACCTCTGAGCTACACCCCTAGCCCTATTTTTTATTCTTTATTTTGAAACAGGGTTTCACTAAGTTGCTGAGGCTGGCCTGTCTCAACCTCTCAGATAACTGGGATTACAAGCGTGTGCCACCATGCTTGGCTCTAAAATGACCTCTTGTAAAATGGGACATTTTAGGGTGGGGGGATAATGCTTTCTTCAAATTTGGCTTTTTCTAATTTGTCAGTATTGCTCAGAAAAGTGTGTAGGAGTTCTACAAAATTTGTAAATTTTAATTAAGTGACCATACATATATTGCTCTATAATAAACCTTAGCTAACTAAATCTTTTTTCATTTTAATATACCTCATGCTAATGTATGTAAACAATAATTTGCCATTTGTGTTCTATTACTTTTCATTCTTGTGATCTTTCATCATATGGAACGTAAAGTTGTATATATGTAAACACATATACACACACACAAGAACATTGTTTTAAGAATATTGAACCTTGAGTTCATTAAACTGACTTCGGAAGTGATTTGCCTCAGTTTGTTTCTTGGAGTACTTTATTTTTCTATTGGAGATTTGAAAACCTGTGATGAAATAGAAGAAGGGATAAAGAGAAGTATGTTGAAAAATATAATGAATTGGTGAATACTGGGAAAAGAATGTTGGTTCTGTTAAACCTACTTATATATATCATTGCCTCTTGGACTCTCTCAGGTTGGCTATCGGATCGCAGACCGTATATATGACATAGCTCGGTAAGTGATGGTTTTAATAAAATGCAGTCAACTCTTTTTTATTTTATTTTTTTTTGTGGTACTGGGGATTAAACTCAGAGGCATTCTACCTCCGAGCTATACCCCCAGCCCTAGTTTTTTTTCTTTATTTTGAAACAGGGTCTCACTAAGTTGCGGAGTGCCTCACTAGATAGCTGAGGCTGGCCGCGAACCCGGATCCTCTGGTCTCAGCCTCCCAAATGCTGGGATTACAAGCGTGTGCCACCACGCCCGGCTTTTTTATTTATTTTTTGAGAAGGGGTCTTGCTGTGTTTCCCAGACTAGCCTCAACATTTAGACTCAAGTGATCCTCATTCCTTAGCTTTCTGAGTAACTGGAACTATAGGCAACTTTTCTTTAAAAGGCATCTGTTAAATTAAACCAAGATAGGATGAATTTATTATATTTGTCTATAAAAAAGAGAATTTTATAAAAATCACAAATGCCTTCAACCATATTTTGTAAGGTGAAAAAAATGCTTCATTATTACAAATAGGTCCTCCATTTTATTTGTTTTATTAGTTACATAATTTTAAAGAGCCCCCCCCCCAAAAAAAAAAGCTACTGTAATCATTTGCCTGGATTATAAGTCATTTGTGATTTACTAAAGGAAATATTGAATTTTGCAGTTTGGATATTTTGAGCTTTTTATGTCATAACATTGAACAAAACACAGTCAAGTCTTTGAAGAGACCTGTGATTATGACTAAAAGCATGTTTTAAACATTAAATGTTTGGAATTATTAAAATAAGTATCCTTGCATTTCTATTATTAGAAAGAGTAGTTTGTGTTGTCAGTAGTGACCTTTGGTTGCCTTAAAAACTCCATAGACTTTTTAAATGTTTTTTTTTTTTTGCGGTACTGGGGATTGAACTCAGGGGCATTCTACCTCCGAGCTATACCCCCAGCCCTATTTTTTATTCTTTATTTTGAAACCGAGTCTCACTAAGTTGCGGAGTGCCTCACTAGGTAGCTGAGGCTGGCTGCGAACCTGGATCCTCCGGTCTCAGCCTCCTGAATGCTGGGATTACAAGCGTGCGCCACCACACCCGGCTTAAATGTTTTACTTATGGAATCTGAGGCTCACTTAATACTGTTTTATTCAATGATAATAATAAATAATTAATTTTTGTTGAGTATTTGTACTGTGCTAAATATTTTACAAGTGCTATTTCATGTAACACATGAATCAACTCTTGAGAGAAGCACTAACTTTTCTATGGTATAGATGAAGAAAGTGAGATCCAGCAAGTTTAAATCACTTGTCTATGGTCCTAGGCCAGCAAATTGCAGGTCCAAATTTTTTTTAATTTTTTTTTTTGTGGTACTAGGGATTGAACTCAGGGGCATTCTACCTCCGAGCTACACCCCCAGCCCTATTTTTTATTCTTAATTTGAAACAGAGTCTCACTAAGTTGCGGAGTGCCTCACTAGGTAACTGAGGCTGGCCGCGAACCCGGATCCTCCGGTCTCAGCCTCCCGAATGCTGGGATTACAAGCGTGCGCCACCACGCCCGGCTGCAGGTCCAAAATTTGAACTCATCCATTTCTAATTCTAAAACTTGTGTACATAAACATACTATATTGCCTGTGTTTGTAATTAACATGTAAGGCATTAAAAATTGACATTCATTTTTAAGAAAAATTGAATAGGGACTCTCAGTTTTTTAGGAGAAAAATGTTATCATATGTTTAACTTTTGTCATAAATTACCTTATAACTATGGGCTGCAATTAGATGTCTATATTGATTTAGTATGAGATGATAAGTTTAAAGGGGACCACATAACATGGAGGATAATAATTCTGCTTTAGGATTCAAACTGACTGAATCAAGTGTTGATTGATTCTTAGTTGAGGTACTCGACTTTGGGCTTAGCTTTGGACACTTAGAACTTTTATTACTTTGAACATGATGAGTTTTCAGTAAAAGTTATCTATTATTTAGATTTTTTTAACTTAATACATTGTATTTCATATTAAGATTTCTAAGTGTTCTGCTGCCTTAAGAAATTTGAGAAATGGGGATAATTACTAAGTCCTTGATGAGTATGCCAATTCTTTTTATGTTAATTTATATTTAACCTCTTTTCTTTTTTTTTTTTTTTTTTTTTGGTGTGGTACTAAGGATTGAACCCAAAGACATTCTACTTTCGAGCTACACCCGCAGTCTGATTTTATTTCTTATTTGGAAACAGGGTCTCACTAGGTTGATGAGTCTCACTGTTGCTGAGCCTGTCCTCTAACCTGTGATTCTCCTCTCTCAGCTTCCCAAGTGCAGGGATTACAGGCATGTGCCACCACACCCAGCTTTCTTTGTATTTTTCATCTGGATTGAATTAAAATATCCTCATGAAATATGTTTTTTGAATATACATCATGGAGCCACCTTTTGGAAAGCGGGTTTCTTACAAGGTTCTGTGAAGAATGAGTAGATCAGACAGACTTGTTCTATACTGTATGCTATATGGTAGTTATAGCTTGTGAGGCAAGGCAGAAAAGTCAGATGATATACCTTTTTGAAAGTAGCATTCACTAAAATGTTTTTACTTGAGTAAAAGTAGTTTTTAATTATTTTGTGGACAAAGCATAACTTCTGTGTCTATTTTTTAGAAATTTCTCCCTTGCTTTGGATGTTGGTTGTGGAAGAGGTTACATAGCACAGCATTTGAATAAGGTATATTTTTTCAATGACTTAATTTATTTTGAGGAAAAAAATGTGCTAATTTTAAGGAAAAGACTCTTCTAATTAGTTCAGTTGAATCATATTTAGATCATATTGGAATTGGTAATTCATTTTATCTAGTGTTTCTCCTAATATTTTTTCTTTAAATCTCTCTATATTTCTCTTTGTTTTCACTTTGTTCAAAAACTTTAGACAATTCACAGTAAAAACCGGGGGCTGGAGATTTAGGTCAGTGGTAGAATAGTTATCTAGCATGTGTGAGGCAAAAAAAAAAAAATTACATTGATGTTCATATAGGAAGTGTGATTAAGCTATATTTTAGCTAGAAAAATATTAATTTCATCAGTTGGTTAAAAATTTTTCTTTAGGTATTGGTAGTCTTTATTAACGTTCAGACCAGTTTTTTTTCATTTTCTAATTCAGTCCATAAGGACATAACATGTATTCTTTGAGCCCTCGTGTAGAGTACACTGCTGGACACAAAGATTAAAATGGGATTTCTGAGCTGGGCGTGGTGGCGCATGCTTGTAATCCCAGTACTTGGGAGGCTGAGACAGGAGGACCTGGGTTCTCAGCCAGCCTCAGCTACTTAGTGAGTTTCTCCACAAATTAGTGAGACCCTATTTCAACATAAAGACTAAAAAATAGGACGGGGGATGTAACTCGGAGGTAGAATGCCCCTGAGTTCAATCCCTAGTACTAAAACCAAAAAAAGATGGGATTTCTATATAAAATCTACTTAGATAAAAACATACAGGATGGGGTAGGAGTGAGGGTTATGAGGCCTCCAGAACACTATTATTGACAAATGGTAAATGCCATAGAAATGATACAGTCATTAAAGTGCAACAGGAGTTACTGAAAAATGAGTAGCAGGCATGTGGTCTAGGCTTCTCAGAGGTCCAAAATCTTACCTGGTATTTTGAAGAATTTGGTTTGGGTAGTATGTGGCTTTTGAAGTCAAAGCATAGCAGAAGGAAAGGCAGAATGCTCCAGGATGTGATATAATGTTATTTAAAGAAGATTAATTTGGGGGTCATTTGCAGGAAGGATTAAAGAAGGGAGAGAATAGAGAAACAGACCAACCAAAAGACTGTGTTAAAGTTGGTATAAACATGAGACATTGAGACACCTAGTAGAATTAACAGAACTTGATGATTGAATGGATCAGCAAATGTTACTTGGATTTCAAAATATATCTGTAGCTGTGCTTCTTCTTAACCACCTTTACCATTACTTAGCAGTCCTAGCTACATCACCTCTTGCCTAGGTTATTGTAGTACCTTCTTGGTAGGTCTTCCTGCTTCTGCCTTTGCCTCAGCAGTCTATTCTCACAGCAAAGGTATGACTTTAGTAATTGGGGAAAATGAGGATGTAGTGGCCAAGGAGCAAGGGATGATTCCTGTCTTAGGTTGAGTTTGAACTATCAGAGAAATATATTAGTGTTAACATCTGGCAGGTAGATGGAAGTGGGGAACTGGAATTGGAATGTTGAGGTTAGGAGTACTGAATAGAAGTTGGAGAGATGGATATAAGATTTCAGCTCTATCAGTTGCTGTCTGTCTTGGACCACTTATCCAGCCTCTCCATACCTGTTTCTGTAAAATGTGAGTAGTAATATGTCTCCAAAAAAAAAAAAAAAAAAAAAAAAAAAAAGGCACACTGATTGAGACAAGGCACATCTAGCAAAGTAAGAGGCTGTGGTTCTTATTTGGAAGTCTCTCTCAGAGGTGACAACTGAAGCCACTGGAATAGGTAAGCTCTCTGGAGCAAGAATATAGAAAAGATCCATCTACAATTATATTTAGGAATGAGGAGGAGCCAGCAAAGATACCAGAAATATTAACAAAGATAGTGTATTAGGACACCCCCTCGACCCCCAGTGCTGGGGATCAAAGCTAGGGTCCCACACTTGATAGGCAGGTGCTCATAACTGAGCTGTTTCCAGCACATATTTTGATTGTAAGAAGCAGAAGTCCACCCAGTCCAGTTTAAATACAGAGAGGTTCTTCGTGTGTGTGTGTGTGTGTGTGTGTGTGTGTGTGTGTGTGTGTGTGTGTAGCCGTTCTTATGTAACTTAGGGATCTGGAAATAGAGCCAAGTCTCATGAGGGATGGGACTTTGAAATCAGTATGAAGGCTATTTTGTTCACATCTTTTCTGGGATTATGCAGATGCTGCATGATTGTTTTCATTCTTTTTTTTTTCTCCTTATAGACTATATATAGCGTTCATTGGGGTGTATGGCCCCAAACTAAGTACCCTATACTCAGTGGAGTACTGAATCTAGCTCATTCTAGCTCATGAGATCTGATTGTTGGTATCTCTTCCCTATCTCTGTGTTCAGTGACATTGTGTTGATAACTTGAAATCAGCCATGGTGGGAGTATTTAAATAATGAAAACTGACAAATGCTACAGAGAAGTCCCCTGCCAAGAGTCAGTTATTAAATGTTTATCAGCACACCATTACCCATTGCTTAAACCCTGAAGTCTTGTTCTTCCAAACCAGGGGCCTCTGGCCTTTAAGTCTCTTAGTTCAGATTTTCAGGGGATAGTCTGATTGGCCTTACTCCTCACAATGGTGTACTGGAGCTAACTCATGAGACCCAATTGTGCTCATCTCTTCCCAGATCTACACCTAGCAACATCCTATTGGTAGCATGAAATCCACCTTTGTTGGAGTAGTTACACCATGGAAATTGGCAAATGGTACAACTCAGTGTGCACATCCATACAATCTCGATCTCTCTTTCTGTCTCTCTGTCTCTCTCTCTTTCATCTGTCTGTCTTTTGAGAACCTGTCATTAACCTCAGGTAATCAGCACTGATCAGATAATGGTAGGGGTTTGTGGTATGGTATACCTTTGCTAAGTTTTGGACAGGGAAAAGTGGATATGGGTGAATTGAACAGGTTTGGCTTTTCTAATAGAGGAGGGAGCCAGAGGAGAAAGCACTGAAGAAGTTTCTAAGAGACTTGCAATAGTGTTGTGCTTCAAAGAGGTCAAGTGAAACAGGACTGAGAACAGACTGCTGTGTTGGGGTTTGGGCTATTTGTGAACTCTTGAGATAGTAGAACAGTGAAAGAGGAGATAGATTTGTGGAGAAAGACCTCAGTAAGTCAAGTCCTGGATTACAAACCAAAGAACTAAAAGGTCCTTAGAGGTCAAGAGTTTTTTCAAGGATGGAGGTTTCTGTTGTAAGGTGAGGGAAAAAGACTAGAAGACAGAGACTGAAAATTGTAGAGGCAGAGATGAAAGGAGCGGGATACTGGAGAAAAGAGTAGAAAGTGTTACTGTGGGACAGAAATGGCACAGCACCCTTTCCTCTTAGAAGAAAGAGAGAATAGGTGAAATAAGGAAAATGAAGCCCTACCCTAAGTCTCTCTGTGTGTTAAAACCTTCTTTACCCTTTGTAAACTCTTTGAAGGAACAACCAAAAGCAGGAAACCCATTCCAGGTGCTTTCTGACACAGGAGTATGGGAACTAGCATTCAGCATATTAAACCATTGAAAAATTAGCATTAGAAGCCCTAACCCAGTGGAGTAAAGTAAGGATGTTGGTATTCCAACTGTCTTCTCCATTTTATTAAATAAAGTTAAATTTACTAAATAGAGTGGGCTACCCAGGGCCCTGGTACACGTTAGATAAGCACTCTACCACTGAATTACGTTTTATTAAAGACACTTATGGGACTGGGGATGTAGCTCAGTGGTAGAGCATTTGCCTGGCATGTATAAGGCCCTGGGTTCAATCCCCAGCACTGCAATTAAAAAAAAAAGATACTTATATACCAATGTACCATACTGGTTAATACCAGTATTACAGAAAAATATCCTCACAAAGCTGAAAATTAATCTATAATTAATACTTCCCAGCAATTGTTTTATTTTGTTACTGCATTTACATATTTATTTGTGTTTTTATTCTCTGATCAGCTTTAATTCCATTGCAGGAAACTGTTGAAAAGTTTTTCCAGACAGACATTGCAGAAAATGCTTTGGTAGGTAGCTTTTCAACACTGTTGGCTTCTGATCTCCTGGTTTGACTTTTAGTTCTTTATTTCCTTCCAAATGAAAATAGCTTTTTTCCCCCCTACTTATTATAAATATTATACACATGAGGAAGAATTAAATAGAACAGGAAATAACAAAGGAGAAAAGAAAAACCATCTCTGGTCCTACCACTCAGAGTCTCCACCTTTGCACACATACAAAAATCCCCTCTCAATTTCATATCAACTGTATTATGCTAACATTCTGTGTTTTTCATAGAAATTCATTCTTTTCTGCCATTGAATGTGTGTGCGCGTGTGTGTGTGTCTGTGTGTGTACCATCTTTTTAAGTGGCTACATAGTATTCCGATACATGAATATTTATTTAGCTAAATTTCTATTGAAAGCCAGTTGTATTTCTAATTTCTTGATAACCAGCAGTGCAGCATAGTTGCTTCTTTATGTGAAGCAACTGTATGTGCATTTATTTTTCTGCCTGGGAATAAATTTGTAGTTACGGAATTTATAAATTCATTGATGTTAGGTTTTCAGTATACATCTTCAGGCTGCCCTTAGAAAGACTGAATGAAGTATTATATGAAAGCCCTTTTTTCTCCTTCTCTTTGGCAGCACCGGGCCAGTCTTTTTCCTTTGTCAATTTGAATTTAGAAAAGACTTAGAAATCTCGTTTTTTGAATGGTTATTTCTTTAATTACTTATTCAGCCAAACAACTATCTATACTTTTGCCTATTATTCTTTCTCGTGTCTTTTTGTAAATAGTTTTTTGATATGCCTATGCCTTGTCTTTCATTGACTTTAGCCTTCACATGTTTTTATTCTAGGTTGTTTATAAGAGCTTGATTTTTAGGAATATTAATCCCTCATTATAAGCTGGGTGCGGTGGTACACGCTTGTAATCCCAGCATTTGGGAGGCTGCGACTGGAGGATCCGGGTTCACAGTTTGCCTCAGCTGCTTAGTGAGGCCCAGTTTCAAAATAAAGAATAAAATATAGGGCTAGGGCTGTAGCTCGGAGGTAGAATGCCCCCAGATTCCATCCCCAGTACTGAAAAAAAAAAAAAAATCCCTCATTATATACTTCATTATATATATTATAAACATTTCCCCCAGTTTATTGCTTTTTAGGAGCTTTTAATTAGTTTATCATAACATTACCAGTCTTCATTTATAGCATCTAGCTCTTGAGTCATGTTTAGACCTTTTTATCTGAGAAAATAAATGTTTATACATTTTTCATTTAGTTCTTTATATGTTTCAGTGTGAGATGTGTATCCTGTTTATGTTTTTCTAACCTGGCTGATTGTGTCACTCAAGAAAGATTTTTTGATGATTTTCTAATGCACTGGTTTTTTTTTGTTGTTTGTTTTTGTAGTACTGGGGATTGAAGCCTGGGGCATTCCAAGCTACACCCCCAGCCCTTTTTAATTTTTATTTTGAAACAGGGTTGCTAGGTTGTTGAGGCTGGCTTTGAACCTGAGATCTTCTTGTCTCAACCTCCCAAACCCTGGGATTACAGGCCTGCACCATCATGCCAGGCCACTTCTTTTTTTGAAGAGAGAAACTACGAAGTGAATATAATATTAACTTAAATTTAACGATGACGTTGTTAGTATTTGAGACTATATAAATATGCTTTGATCTTTTATATTTAAAAATTACTTTATTAGTACATTGCAATTACACATCATAGTGAGATTTAATGTAATAAAAACATGCATGTTCACAGCTGATTTTTTTTTTTAACCTTTAGAAAAATTCCTTAGAAACGGAAATTCCTACTGTCAGTGTTTTAGCTGATGAAGAATTCCTTCCATTCCGAGAAAATACATTTGACCTGGTGGTAAGCAGTTTAAGGTTGGTAGTCTACTTGCACTTTAAAAATATATATGTTATAAGCTGCCATGGTGGTACACACTTGTAATCCCAATACTTGGGAGGCTGAGACAGGAGGATCACAGTTTTGAGGACAGCTTCAGCAAGTAGTGAGATTCTCATCAACCTAGTGAGACCCTGTTTCAAAATAAAAATAAAATAGGGCTGGGGTGTCACTTGGAGGTAGAATGCCCTGGGATTCAATCCCCAATACCAATAAAAAGAAAAGTGTGTGTGTGTTTGTGTGTGTGTGTTAGAAACAAATGCTTTATGTAGTAAAGTTTTAAAACTTTTTCAAAAATCAAAAACCAATGATCTAAGCCGGGCGTGGTGGCTCACGCTTGTAATCCCAGCATTTGGGAGGCTGAGACTGGAGGATCCGGGTTTGTGGCCAGCCCCAACTACCTAGTGAGGCACTCCGCAACTTAGTGAGACCCTGTTTCAAAATAATAAAAAATAGGGCTGGGGGTATAGCTCAGAAGTAGAATGCCCCTGAGTTCAATCCCCAGTACTGCAAAAAAAAACAAAACAAAAAGATTTCTCTTATAAAAGATTATGGACATATGGTGCTTTCTAGTAGAGATAGTATAATATAGTACCTCAACTTTATTTTTATCCCCAACTTTCTACAACTTGCTAAAACTCATCTGTGAAAGAAGGGTGTTTCCCCCCAAGGTAATTTCATATTCTGGAATTGATACTGATGGGCACAAGAGTTTGAAAGAGTATACATACTGGCTCCAGTATTCAAGTATTAGAGCATTCTTATCAGTCATCTGGCAAATAAAGGAATGCTAGTGTTTTCTTCAACTTTAATTCTTTACAGTAATATAATCTTCAAGGTTACTGTTTCCCTATCACTTATGTGATGTTTCCCTTTACATTTGTCACATAAACATGTACTATAAATGTTTATTGAATAGTTTATAATATATGATACACTGAGATGCTTTGGGAGAATACAAACATAAATTCAGACAGGGATCCTATCTTCAAAGAACTCAGAGTATAATAGAACAAATAAAATACTCTTCATGGCATGTTACTTCTCTTGTCTTTTTTTGCGGGGGGCCGGGTACTAGGAATTGAACCCAGAGGCATTCCACCTCTGAGCTATACCCCTACCCTAGCCCTATTTTTTATATTTTTTTTGAAACAGGATCCCACTAAGTTGTAGAGGGCCTCACTAAGTAGCTGAGGCTGGCTGCAAACCCGGATCCTCCTGTCTCAGCCTCCCAAGTACTGGGATTACAAGTGTGAGCCACCACACCCAGCTTTTTTTTTTTTTTTTTTTTTTTTTTTTTTTTTTTTTGCGGTACTGGGAATTGAACTCAGGGGCATTCTACCTCCGAGCTATACCCCCAGCCCTATTTTTTTTTTTATTCTTTTTATTTTGAAACCGAGTCTCACTAAGTTGCAGAGTGCCTCACTAGGTAGCTGAGGCTGGCCGCGAACCCGGATCCTCCGGTCTCAGCCTCCCGAATGCTGGGATTACAAGCGTGCGCCACCACGCCCGGCTTCAGCCCTATTTTTTATTTTCTTTTTTGAAATAGTGTCTTGCTACATTGCTAAGGGCCTCACTAAATTGCTGATGCTGGGCACAAACCTGTGATACTCCTGTCTCAACCTCCCAAATACTGGGATTATAGGCATGCACCACCATGCCCTGCTCTCCTGTCTTTTTATAGTCAAAAAGAGTTTCTTTCAAAGATTTGTTGTACTCTCCACATCCAAGTCAAACCTTTTGATAACTTTTTATGATGACCAGCCATCACAGTTTGATAAGGAATAGGACATGTGGGAAATCTCTAGCTTCCTCTCAATATAGCTATGAACTTAAAACTGCCTTTAAAAAAATCTAGCCATTTTTATTTAGTATTTCATCCAAATAGTGGTACTCTTAAGATCTTATTTGAAGAAAGTACAAAAAAAGTATCTGATGACATATTCAAAGAAGTTCATCAATTAAATTAAACAAGCCAGGCATGATGGTGCATTCTTGTAATCCCAGTACTTGGGAGGCTGAGACAGGAGGATCGCAGGTTCATGGCCAGCCTTAGCTACTTAGGCCCTCTGACCCTATTTCAAAGAATAAAAATTAGGAATGGGTGTGTAGTTTGGAGATAGAATGCCCCTGGGTTCAATCCCTAGTACCGCAAAAAAAATTTTTTCTTAAAAATGATGAAAAAAGTGGAATGTTACTAGAAAACTCACTAAGTCAAGCTTTTGCTGAATATTGCTGTTTGGAGAAAACTTTAAATCTGATGATTTTTATTTTTTCTAAAAAAGTAAGACTTAGAATACTATATACCATATTTCTTTAATTGTTTATTTTATTTTATTATTATTATTTTATGGTACTGGGGATTGAACTCGGGCATTCTATTTCCGAGCTACACCCTTAGACCTATTTTTTTTTTTTTGGAAACAAGTTGCGGAGGGCTTCACTAAGTAGCGGAGGCTGGCCATGAACCTGCAATACTCCTATCTCAGCTTCTCAGGTACTGGGATTACAAGCATGCGCCACCATGCCTGGCTTAATTTAATTGATGAACTTTTTTGAACATCTCATCAGGTACTTATTTTTGTCCTTTCTTCACAGAATATCAAGAGTACCACTATTTAGATGAAATGCTAAATAGGAATGGCTTTTATTTTATTAAGTGATGAAGAACAGTTGGATACAAATTTTACTCAAGAGAAATGATACACTGATATGGGGGAGGGGTTTGCATTGTGACAGAAGATTTCAACCTAGAAATGTCTGTTACTTAAGCTTGTATGAAAATAATAAATATATATATATATATATATATTTTTTTTTTTTTCTGGTACTGGGGATTGAACTCAGGGACATTCTATCTCCGAGCTATATCCCCAGCCCTATTTTTTATTCTTTATTTTGAAACAGGGTCTCTCTAAATTGTGGAGGACCTCACTAGGTAGCTGATCCTCCTATTTTTTTTTTTTTTGCGGTACTGGGGATTGAACTCAGGGGCATTCTACCTCCGAGCTATACCCCCAGCCCTATTTTTTATTCTTTATTTTGAAACCGATTCTCACTAAGTTCCGGAGTGCCTCACTAGGTAGCTGAGGCTGACCTCGAACCCGGATCCTCCGGTCTCAGCCTCCCGAATGCTGGGATTACAAGCGTGCGCCACCACGCCCGGCTTTGATCCTCCTATTTTAGCCTCCCAAATGCTGGGATTACAAGCATGCGCCACCACGCCCGGCATAATCATCATTGGTTTTTTTTTTTTTTTTTTTGCGGTACTGGGGATTGAACTC
>PVLC010001816.1:0-59613 GCA_004027655.1 Graphiurus murinus | reverse complement strand
CGTGTGCCACCATGCCCAGTTATCATTGATTTTTGATATGTAATTTCAGACTTCAAAATGAATGCTTTTTTGTGTCATACTAGTGATAATTATACCAATTAAGTTAAAACTATTATGTGTTTCTACATTTTAGTTTGCACTGGGTGAATGACCTTCCTAGAGCACTTGAACAGGTGAGAAAACAGGTTAATTCTACTATTCTGTGTTATATATTAGAAACTTAGATATTACCATTGTGGGCGTGACATTTGGAGGATGAAACCCTGTCAGGTATCTACTACTTTCTGTGGGCTCGGTGTACTTGGTGCTCTTTGGCATATAGATATGTTCACTGATCCCTTGAAAATTTAAGAAATCTATTGTGAAGATAAATTTTGGATATTTAGAAAGTGCAAAATACATGATTCCTTTTTTCCCGTGTTGCCTCTAAACTTTCTGTGGGTGGGAAGCTGTTTATTGATATTGTATCTTCCCCATGCCTGATACTTAGTGCTAGGTGAATGCTTGTTAATTGAATTTTTCAGCAAACAGGAGAGGGATGGATTAAAAAGTATGTGTTCAAAGGAGGGAAAAGGATCACTGCGGCTTGAGTTGCCTAGGAAAACTGTAAAGGAAAGAAGTTTCTTCAGCAGAGCCTTAGAGGATAGATGAGATTTGAGTTGGGAAGGCAGATATAAGAGCCTCAGCAGCATGGAGGAACAAAGAAGAAACATGTTTGGAAAATTAGTCCTGTTAGGAGATGAGGCATGCCGGGACCACATACAGGAGGAACTCAGGTGCAAGGTTAGGAAGTTGAAGTTTATTCTTTATGTAATTCAGAGCCACCGAAGAACTTTGAAGAGGAAAATGACATGATTGAAAAGCTTGGTGGGTGAGACCGGAAGATCCGAGTTCACGGCCAGCCTCAGCTACTTAGTGAGGTCATTTGCAACTTAGTGAGACCTTGTTTCAAAATAAAGAATAAAAAAAAAAAAATAGGACTGGGGGTATAACTTGGAGGTAGAATGCCCCTGAGTTCAATCCCCAGTATGGCGCAAAAATAAATAAATAAATAAAAAATAGGACTGGGTGTGTATCTTGGAGGTAGAATGCCCCTGGGTTCAATCTCCAGTGTCACAAAAAAAGAAAAGCTTGGTGGGCAGGGTAATAACTACCATATCTAGGCACCTAGTATTTGCTGGTTACTGTGTTCTTTTTATTCCTTAGAAAACTAGAGCATAGAGAAGTTGATTAAGTTGAAGGGAGATTGTTTCAGTGGTTCAGGTTTGAGGAAGCCAAACCTAGGTGTCAATGGTAGGAGTTAAAAGAAAAGGAAAGTTTCTAGGACTCTGCAAAGAAAGAATCAGCAGTTCAATGGCTTGTTCACTCAAGATCAGAAAGAAGGAAGAATCAATGCTCATTTAACATTTTGAATCAGGATGCCTTGTGGAATAATTAGTAAAAGTAGAGGGGGAAATGATAATGATTATAAATAAGGGGAATAGAAAATGGAAAGTAAGCAAAATATAACAGAAAAGGGAACTTGTTTTTTTTTTTGTTGTTGTTGTTTTTTTTTTGCGGTACTGGGGATTGAACTCGGGGGCGTTCTACCTCCGAGCTATACCCCCAGCCCTATTTTTTATTCTTTATTTTGAAACCGGGTCTCACTAAGTTGCGGAGTGCCTCACTAGGTAGCTGAGGCTGGCCGCGAACCCGGATCCTCCGGTCTCAGGGAACTTGTTTTGAGAATAGGTGTTTTTCTTGTAGGGAGTGGGGCATTGTGGGTGGTAAGTTTGCTGAGAGACAAGTGTTCCTGAAGGTGAGTTTAGAGTTCTGGGAAGATGTCCAGTGTGAAGATAGAGATTGGAAGATCACAATTGTGAAATCATAGATGTTGATAAGACCCATGAGATAGAGGGCTGCAGATAGCTTAGGTACTTGATATAATAGAGTTTAGTGACAAGAGAAGAAAGTAACACTAAAGAGGCATAAGGGAAGACACCAAAGATTTTAGTTGGTTTGCTTGTATACTGCTTTGTAATTGTTTCATAATATATTAAGTATAAATTTAAGACAATGCTTTGCTTAGAAGAGCTGAGTTTACTGTGATGTGAGTTCTTATTAACTTCAGAATTAACTTTGGCCTTATTGTTTACAATAGTCAGAACTAAGCCAGAGCTGGGTGTGGTGACTCATGCCTGTAATCCCAGTACTTGGGAGGCTGAGACAGGAGGATCACAAGTTCAGAACCAGCTTCAGCAACTTATTAAGACCCTGTTTCAAAATTTAAATTAAAAAATAAAATAGGGCTGGGGTTATAGCTCAGAGGTAGAATGCCCCGAGTGTTCAATCCCCAGTAAAACACACACACACACACACACACACACACACACACACACACTGGCATGGTGTCACACTCCTGTAATCCTAGTATTTGGAAGGCTGCAACAGGAGGATTGTAGGTTCAAGACCAACCTCATCTACTTAAGGAGACTCTCAGCAACCTAGCAAGACCCTGTTTCAAAATAAAAAGGGCTAGGGGTGTAGCACAGAGGTAGAATGCCCCTGGGTTCAATTCTCAATGCCACATACACACGCACGCACGCACGCACGCACACAAAGATTATAGATTGTAGTTTAAGAGAATCACCAAGTAAACAATTCTGATTCTTGGTCACTATTTTGTTTCAGTTACCAATTAAAAATTGTTTTATTTCAGCCGGGCGTGGTGGCGCACGCTTGTAATCCCAGCATTCAGGAGGCTGAGACCAGAGGATCTGGGTTTGCGGCCAGCCTCAGCTACCTAGTGAGGCACTTTGCAACTTGGTGAGACTCGGTTTCAAAATAAAGAATAAAAAATAGGGCTGGGGGTGTAGCTCGGAGGTAGAATGCCCCTGAGTTCAATCCCCAGTACCGAAAAAAAAAAAAATTGTTTTATTTTAAAACTGGAAAATTATTATTATTATTTGGGGTTTTTTTTTTTTTTTTGGTAGTACTGGGAATTGAACCCAGGGGCATTCTACTTCCGAGCTATACCCCCAGTCCTATTTTTTATTCTTTATTTTGAAAAAGGATCTCACTAAGTTGCAGAGGGCCTCACTAGAGGTTGACCACCAACCTGCAATCCTCCTGTCTCAGCCTCCCAAGTATTGGGATTCAAGCGTGTGCCACCATGCCCAGCTTAATAAATTATTTCTTAAAGAGAACTAACATCATTGGATGATGCTGTGAATCATAATGATTTCTCTGTAGACTGGCCTTTTCTGCATAAAAAATCATCCCAATTTAGTAGCTTAACACAACTATTTATTTAGCTTACAATTTTCTGGGTCTGGCTTGGCTTACTCATGTATCTGATCAGCTGCCAGACTGGAAGTTGGCTGGTCTAGGATGGCCTCCACTGGAACTCTGCTGCACACGTCTCTCATCCTCTGCCCAGCGAGCTCAGGCTTGTTAGTGTGGTGGCTGGGCAGGGCTCCAAGAGAGCAGGTGGAAGCCTGCAAGGCCATTTGAAAACTAGACTTCAAACTAGTATATTGTCACTCCTGCTACTTCTTTTGGCCAAAGTAAATCATAAGGCCAGCCCAGATTCAAGAAAAAGAGAAACAGACTTCATCTCTTATGGAAGTAATTACAAAGTGACATTTTAGAGGGCACAGACACAGAGAGGATTGTGATTTTTTTTTTTCATCTTCCACACTTAAAATTTTTTTTTCTTTCAGTATTTTCTGACTATGAAAGTAAGTTCTGTGTGTTATAAAATTTGAAAGCATTAACTTTTTTTTTTTGCTGTGTGTGGTACTGGGCATAAAAGATCACTCTATCACTGAGCTACACCCCCACCCCCTTTTATTATTTAATAAAAAATAGAGTCTCACTAAGTTATCCAGGTTGGCCTTGAACTTTCAATCCTCCTGTCTCAGCCTCTCAGGTACTAGGATTACAGATGTGTGGCACCGAGCCCAGCTAAACAGAACATCTTCTTAAAGATGTTGATGTTATTAGTGAGTATATTGTTTGTCTTTACAACTACATCGTACAAAAATGATTATCTGAAATTAATTTGGCAAAATAAAATCAGAGCCATAAAATACTGATTTAGACACCATATATTTATTCTTTTGCCATTTTTTTTTTTTTACATTTTTCTTTTATTGTAATAATTTGTGCATTGTAAGCATATATTTTTGTTAGGTACAAATTGATAACAACACATGTGCACACATTTCTCATTTGTCTTTTAACATTTTTATATGTAAAACTTTGAATCTTTTTTTTTTGTCTTCTTTTATTACAGATTCATTACGTTTTAAAACCAGATGGAGTATTTGTTGGTGCAATGTTTGGAGGCGACACACTCTATGAACTTCGGTGTTCATTACAGTTAGCAGAAACAGAAAGGGAAGGAGGATTTTCTCCACACATTTCTCCTTTCACTGCTGTCAATGACTTAGGACATCTGCTTGGAAGAGCTGGCTTTAATACACTGACTGTGGTAACTACCAAGAGGGTTATGTAACCCATTAATTGTATAGTTCAGATACAACTTCTCATTTTAAAGATAGGAAACTGAGCACACATCTGTAATCCTAGTACTTGAGACAACAGGATCGTAGGTTTGAGGCCATCCTCAGCAACTTAGCAAGACCCTGTTTCAGAATAATCAGTAAAAAGGGTTGAGGTTATAGCTTGGAGTAAGTAGAACGCCCCTGGGTTCAATTCTCAGTAGAGAGAGAGAAAACTGGACGTGCTGACAGTACTCTTGAAAGGTTTTGGCTTTCTTTTTTTTTGCAGTACTGGGGACTGGACTCAGGGGCATTCTACCTCCGAGCTATATCCCCAGCCTTATTTTTTTTTTTTTTAATTTTTTTATTTTTGGTACTAGGGATTGAACTCAGGGGCATTCTACCTCCGAGCTATAACCCCAGCCCTATTTTTTATTCTTTATTTTGAAACCGAGTCTCACTAAGTTGCGGAGTGCCTCACTAGGTAGCTGAGGCTGGCCGCGAACCCGGATCCTCCGGTCTCAGCCTCCCGAATGCTGGGATTACAAGCGTGCGCCACCACGCCCGGCTCCCAGCCTTATTTTTAAACAGGGTCTCACTAAGTTGCGGAGGGCCTTACTAGGTAGCTGAGGCTGGCCACAAACCTGGATCCTCCTGTCTCAGCCTTCCAAATGCTGGGATTACAAGCGTGCGCCACCACGCCTGGCTAGACTTTGGCTTTCTTGCTCACTCACTTGGCACACTCTTGACCCCCACTTCAAGAAAATCTCCTATTGACCAATAAAGTGTACATAAACACAAACCAAGTGATATAAGGCAGAAATGTAAAAATTGTAGTATTGTTACCAGAATAAACAGCTTCAAAAAATGTACCATAGTTAATGAAGAGACTGTTTTCTAAACATACTACTCTGTTAGAATCTTTAACTCCAGAGTTAGGTGTTATATGGAAGTTAGAGCATTGCAGATGGTGAAAAAAACGTACTAAAAAGGCATCACCATCCCTCATTGAAATAGTACTGTATGAGAGACTGCATTTTCCAGGGCTGGACTTAAATCAAGGTTAGAGAAGGTAGGATGTGTTCTACTCTATTAGGGCTGGAGAATTCTAGAAAGAGGACCTACAGGCAGTTAGTACAGAAGAAACATGGAGTCACCATGGTATATTGATGGGAATAGAGCATTGGTGTCCAGTGGGTATAACTTGAATCCTTATCCTGCCCCTTTACTAGCAGGGGGAATTTATTCACTACTCTGAGCATTTGTTTCTTTTAAAAATGCAAATGCTTCTCACTTTAGGTGACTATTAGTATTAAATAAGATAAAGGGTGTGAAGTGCCTGGACCATAATAAATGATGGATTAATATTAGCTCCTGTCTTCCTCTTTCTCCATCCTTCTACTCCTAGCACTTTTAGAAATAGGCTCCCAAGAAGGAGTCATCTAGAGGAAAAATTATTGCCCCCTTTCATTTCCCTCCAATAGCAGTCATTCTCAAGGACTCATTATTCTCTTCACCTGTCAGTTGAATAGATTTATTATGATCTTTCCATATTCCTCAGACCTGGAAACATCTCTAAACTTGTTTAGAGAAAATTAGAATTTCTTGATGAAGAAAGCTTCCCATCACATGATTAGAGATAATAGGCTTAAAATTAAGGTAGCCATTTGAGGTATAAATGTGTTTCATAAAATCAACCAACCCAAAAGTAGATTGTGGTATCTTTCTGTATACTGATAGAAAGCAAGGAGTGTAAACCAGCAGCATCCCTAATGTTAGAAAGAGGCCTCCAGGAACAGGAAGAAACAACAGGCTGGAAAACCAGAGTAGGAACTGAAGACAGCCGTCAAGATTTTCCAGCTCTGTCTAGTGTTGACCACTTAACAACTTTTTAGTGGCCTGAGTCAGTAGAAACTATTTTCTGAGATATTGAGCAGCTGCTGGAATTTGGAAAACTCTGTTTACATGAGTGTTCTGCTTTGCAAAGAAAACCAACATTATTGATAGAGGCAGTTGTACACTGAGTGATCCTTATATTTTTTAATATTAAAATATATGTTAAATAGATAAAACACATATATTTTGGTTGTAAATTTTAAACTGTACAGATAAAGTAAAAGTGCATCATTCCACCTTAATCTCTAAAGTCTTATCTCTCTTCTGAGGGCAGCTTTCTCAAAATTTTAGTCTGGGGACTGCTCTACACACTTAAAAATTATTAAGGAGAGCCGGGCATGGTGGCACACACTTGTAATCCCAGCATTTGGTAGGCTGAGACCGGAGGATCTGGGTTCAAGGCCAACCCCCGCTACTTAGTGAGGCACTCCTCAACTTAGTGAGACCCTGTTTCAAAATAAAGAATAAAAAATAGGACTGGGGGTATAGCTAGGAAGTAGAATGCCTCTGAGTTCAATCCTCAGTACTGCAAAAAACAAAACAAAACATATTAAGGACATTTTTTTAAAATGTGAATTACATATTAGAAATTAAAATTGTGTTTTAGTATTCATTAGAAACTAACAATAATATACTAATTACTTGTTAATACAAATAACCAATTTTTTTTTTATGAAAAAGAACTGTATTTTGTAAATGAAAAATTGAGAGTTAAGAATGTCATTACTTCTACCTAGTGAGGCACTCCGCAACTTAGTGAGACTCGGTTTCAAAAATAAAGAATAAAAAATAGGGCTGGGGGTGTAGCTCGGAGGTAGAATGCCCCTGAGTTCAATCCCCAGTACCGCAAAAAAAAAAAAAAAAAAGAATGTCATTACTTGAGCGAGGCGTGGTGGCGCACATTTGTAATCCTAGTACTTGGGAGGCTGAGACAGGAGGATTGCAGGTTAAAATCCAGCCTTGGCAACTTTGCGAGACTTTTAGCAACCTAGTAAGACCCTGTTTCCAAATAAGAAATAAAATTGTGCTGTATGTAGCTTGGAGGTAGATTGCCTCTGGGTTTAATCCTCAGTACCAAAAAAAACGAATGTCATTACTTCACATTTTTACAAATTCCTGTAACATATGCTTTAATAAAAGAGGGCAGCCGGGCGTGGTGGCGCACCCTTGTAATCCCAGCATTCGAGAGGCTGAGACCGGAGGATCCGGGTTCGCCGCCAGCCTCAGCTACCTAGTGAGGCACTCCGCAACTTAGTGAGACTCGGTTTCAAAATAAAGAATAAAACATAGGGCTGGGGGTGTAGCTCGGAGGTAGAATGCCCCTGAGTTCAATTCCCAGTACCGCAAAAAAAAAAAAAAAAAAAGGGCTAAATCCTCATGACTGCTTATGCATTCAGATCTTTTGCAGTAACACACATCATGTAGCTCCTGAAAAATCTATACCTCTGGAGAATAAAAGGTAAAAAAAAAAAAAAAAAGGCAAATAATATCTTAGTATTGTTAAAAAAATATTTTTGATGTTGTGACCCCCAAAAGTGTTCAAGGGGTTTTGAGTGCTCAAAACTCACCAAACTACACTTTTAGAAGCACTGCTGTGGGAGTAGTTACTATTATCATTTAATGTGTAATGTTCCAGATTTTTTTATATAAAGAATTATATTGCCATATTTTATATGTATATATAGATACTCATGTATATATATATTTCTGAAACCTTTTTTTTTTTTTTTTTTTTTTTGCGGTACTGGAGGTTGAACTCACGGGCATTCTACCTCCGAGCTATACCCCCAGCCCAATTTTTTATTCTTTATTTTGAAACCGAGTCTCACTAAGTTGCGGAGTGCCTCACTAGGTAGCTGAGGCTGGCCGCGAACCCGGATCCTCCGGTCTCAGCCTCCCGAATGCTGGGATTACAAGCGTGCGCCACCACGCCCGGCTCCTATTTTTAATTCTTAGCAGTATAGTTTAGAGAGATTCCCAAGTCAGTGTGAATGTATTTGTCTTCCTTTTTAACTTCTGCATTTTATCCCCAGTATGAATATACCATGCTTTTATTTAACTATTTCTCTTAAACAACATTTGTTTGTTCTAGTTTTTTACCAATAGAAACAATGCTGCAATGAATCTTCTGTTCCATTTTTATTTATTCAGTCTTAAACATTTATTGAGTGCTTCCTATGCTCTGGGCATTATCCCTGGTTGTTGGACATAGCAGTGAACTAAACAGAGATTCCTGCCTGATGTTCTTGGATTCACAGAGGGCTTGTAGGTAGACTATAGAGGGTCCAATAGCACTGGGACATCATATGCAAAATTGGCTTACTGTTTATCTGTGGAAAAATGTGCTAATGGTTTTCATCAGATCTTGAGAGATCTGGTGTGACAAAATATATCAGAAACTACTGGTTTAAAGATTTAATCTCTGATACTTATTTTACTCCGTTCTCTTGAGAATTACCTCCCATATTGCTAACTTATGATTGAGAGAAAAAGAGAATATTTGGTAATGTAAAGCCTTTAAAAAGTATAGAGGGAGCCAGGTGTGGTGGCGCACACTTGTAATCCTAGCATTCAGGAGGCTGAGACCAGAGGATCCGGGTTCGAGGCCAGCCTCAGCTACCTAGTGAGGCACTCCGCAACTTAGTGAGACTTGGTTTCAAAATAAAGAATAAAAAATAGGGCTGGGGGTATAGCTTGGAGGTAGAATGCCCCTGAGTTCAGTCCCCAGTACCGGGGAAAAAAAAAAGTATAGAGGGAGTGTGGAGATGGGATGAGACATGAATTTGGCATACATTTTCATGAGGTGATACAAAAGAGTTTGTGCAAGATCATACAGGTTGGAGGACTTAATAGTTGTTCATTATCAGAAAGGTGGGACTCCTATCCTCAATCACCAAAGGAAACTTACATAATATGACCTCACATGGTTTTCTATAGTTGTAAAGAAGACCATGTATTTTAGATTTCTAATAAAAAAGTTTAACCTGACATAGCATTTAAAAACCTATATTCCAGCTGGGCGTAGTGGTGCATGGTTGTAATCTCAGCATTTGGGAGGCTGAGACCAGAGGATCCGGGTTCGAGGCCAGCCTCAGCTACTCAGTGAGGCACTCCACAACTTAGTGAGACCTGTTTCAAAATAAAGAATAAAAAATAAGGCTGGGGGTATGACTCAGAGGCAGAATGCCCCTGAGTTCAATCCCCAGGACTGCAAAAACAAAACAAAAAAACCCTGTATTCCTACTGAGAAGTATAATTCACAATTCTTTCATGTTCTCCAAAAAATGAGCTGAATGACATAAACATTAATAAAATACAAAAATATCTGTGTAAAGTCTTTATAATTTATAAAATTAGATTTGCTGGATTAATAAATCTAGACGAATTTGTTCCTTGAATCATTAAATTTATCTTTTTAGGTATATATGCTTTCTCTAAAGTACTATGTTAATGTTGTATCCTAATTTATTTTCTAAAAATTTCTATCCAGTAAAACTTTTATATAATGAGTTATACAGGTTTATGTTGCAGATTAGATATATTACTTTTCTTTTTCAGTTTTAATATTTTTATTGATGCATTGTAATCATGCATCTTAATTAGGTAGGAGCGTGTAGAGGCATACATGCACACATCACTCATTTAGCCTTTTTCCAATTCCCACCTCATTTCTTCCCTCTTCCCTTCTTCTCATGTTCAGCTTAGTGATTGACTTTGATATGTTTGTGAAGTTACACATATTCATTAGGGGGTTTCCCTTTTCCCCCTTCTCATCACCTTCAGTTAAGTTGCCTTCTTAGCTCATCTAAGGTTTCTCCTCCTTCTTCTAGAGTCCCTCCTACGACCCATTTTCTCTCTAGCTTTGGCATATTAGGGAGAGCATCCAATTTTTTACTTTTTGTGACTGACTAATCTCACTTAACATGTTTTCCATTTCCATCCATTTCCCTGCAAGTGACATAATTTTGTTCTTTATGACTGAGTAAAATTCCATTGTGTACATATCCCATAGTTTTGTAATCCATTCATCTGTTGATGACCATCTTGACTGGTTCCACAGTTTGGCAATTGTGAATTGTGCAGCTATAAACAGATACGCATGTAAAGTCTGGTAGTTTGGTTTCCATTCTTTGGGGTAGATACCAGAAGTGGTATTGTTGAATCATATGGTAGGTTTATTCCCGTTCGTCTAAAGATCCTCTGTACTGTTTTCCAAAGTGGTTGCACTAATTTGCAACCCCAGCAACAATGTATTAGGGTTCCCACTTCTCCACACCCTCGCCAGCATTTGTTGTTGTTTGTGTTCTTGATGATTGCCATTCTGATTGGGGTTAGGTGAAATCTCAAGGTAGTTTTGATTTGCATCTCTCTGATTGCTAGATATATTACTTTTATACTGCAGTTACTTTTATTTTTAAAATGAAATCAAGTCAAATTAATATTACATAGTTTTTGAGTTCACATGACCTTTTAGTTATTTTGAGCTAGTTGTCATTCTAAATGAAGATCATTTCTTTTCAGAATAAAGCTGCCAGACTAGTAGATTAGGAGAAAACTGGAGATATGGCCCATCTTAATTTGAATAAAACTATTATATTATTTTAGTTGAGATGGAGGAAGTCCTTTTAGTTGGTTTTATTGAATAATTTTTTTTTTTTCTTTTTGCGGTACTGGAGATTGAACCCAGGGGCATTCTATCTCCGAGCTACACCCCTAGTCCTATTTTTTATTCTTTATTTTGAAACGGGGTCTCACTAGGTTTTGGAGGGCCTCACTAAATAGTTGAGACTGGCCACGAACCTGGATCCTCCCTTCTCAGCCTCCCAAGTACTGGTATTACAAGTGTGTGCCACCATGCCTGGCTCTGAAGAATTGTTTTCAAAACATCTTGCTTAATGGCTAAGTATCAGCCTGGAAGGAATTTTGTTTTTAATATTAGGATCTACCTTTCTCTCTTTTTTACATCCTGTCTGACCCACCCACTAGCCAGGCTCTCTTTTAAATAGTTGGTTAGTGTAGAAAAGTATTAAAGTGTATAGATGAAATAGTTAATAGTTCCACTATCCAGAGATGGTCTTTTAAAAAAGCATGCACATATTAGTTGGGCAGTGATGGTGCACACTTGTAATCCCAATACTTGGGAGGCTGAGACAAGAGGATCGCAGGTTTGAGGACAGCCTTAGCAAGTAGTGAGACTCCAATCAACCTAGTGAGATCCTGTTTAAAAAAGGGCTGGGTGTAGCTCAGAGGTAGAGTGCCCCTGGGTTCAATCCCCAGTACCACACATACACAAAAAGATACACAATTTGATTTATGTGTATGTTTAAAAAAGGAATAAAATGTATATAAAGAGAATAAGATGGAGCAATATCTAAAGTGAAAAAAAAAATCTCTTCCTGACACCCTGTCCCTCTCCCTACTCCCTAAAGATTTGAAATAATTTTTCTCTATAGACCAGAATACATTTATGCATATAAACTCATACACAGTAATACACATGCTTTTTAACTTTTTTTTATCCACCTTCTGCTTTCTTTTTATACACAGCCAGGAGATCTCCTACAGGCATATATCTACCTCATTCTTTTTAACAGCTATGTAATTTATTGAATAGCTAGTATGTAGTCAGTCATCTATTAATGACATTTAGATTTATTTAGTATTAGTTTCTGATACAGACAAACTCCTATGTCACATCATTGCTATATTGTTGGAAAGCCTATCTCTACTTTGGAGCCTTGCCTTTTCTCTTCTTTTTTTTTCCTTTCTTTTTGTTTGTATTGGGTATGAACCCAGGACCTCACACATACAATGCAAGTGCTCTACACTGAACTATGCCCCCAGCCTCCATTTTAGAATATCTAGTCACCACAGCAAAAGGGACAACTAGGCAAAGGCTCACACGCTTTTATACCTGGCCCCTCCTTTCTGTAGCCAGGAGAAAATGTCTGTTTGAGGCTGACAAGTGTCAGGAGACCAGGATATTTTGGGGACATCAGTGGTCTCTGCCACTATACCAGTTTATTTGAGGAATAAACTATGTGAACCAGCAGTGTACCCATTTTCTGGTGCGTGCGTGCGTGCGTGTGTGTGTGTGTGTGTGTGTGTGTGTGTGATAGACAGAATAGAGATTGAACCCAGGGGCTTTCCAGCCACACCCCTATTTTTTATTTTGAAACAAGGTCTTGCTAAGTTGCTGAGGGTCTCGCTAAATTACTGATTCTGGCTTTGAACCTGCCATCATCTTTATTGTCCTGGAAGCATTTTTAAAACTTGAAGAAGACGGTGATGGTTTATAGAGAGAGTACAGAATAGGGTTATTCTGTGTTGTTCCCAAGAAGAGAACTAGAATCAGTTGTTAAGGTTTTAGGAAGATTTCTCTCACAATGGGGAGTTTTTTTTTTTTTTTTTTTTTTTGTGGTACTGGGGATTTCTACCTCCAAGCTATACCCTCAGCTCTATTTTTTGTTCTTTATTTTGAAACAGGGTCTCACTAAGTTGCGGAGTGCCTCACTGAGTAGCTGAGGCTGGCCTTGAACCCGGATACTCCAGTCTCAGCCTCCCAAATGCTGGGATTACAAACATGCACCACCACGACTCTCATTTTTTATTTTGAAACAAAGTCTCACTAAGTTGCTGAGGCTGGCTGCAAACCTATGATCCTCCTATCTCAGCCTCCTAAATACTGAGATTACAAGTGTGCTCCATCACACCTGGCGAGATTTTCTTAAATCAGATATAAGCCAGGTGATACCTATGAAGAGTATTCTAAAGAAAAGTTTATGCTTACTATGACATACTGGTCTGGGAAATCTCTACGGTCCTTTCTCAACCCTGGAATTTTTTTTATGATGAACCTCTAATGAATATTCATTTTTCTTTTTAAATAGGACACTGATGAAATTCAAGTTAACTATCCTGGAATGTTTGAATTGATGGAAGATTTACAAGGTAAGGTTTGTTAATGAAATTTTAAACTGCATTTGAAAGGCATATTTTGAGAGTCCACTCTATGGTAGGCATTCGAGTAAGCATGGAAATCCATTGGTGAGGAGAAAGCAGACTGTCTTCATGGAGCTAATGATATAAAATAGAGGAGGCAGACACCAAGGAACTGTCACAAAGATAACTGTTATATTAGAATTGCAGTCAGTGCCGCTAAGTAGAAGCATATAGTGCTATGGCTGCTTCTAGAAAGATGGCAGAATTTTCTCGAAGGGTGCATTTTTGAGGGTGGTAGAAAACATCAGTGACTTTCTCTAGCAACAGTTGTCATCTCAGGCCCAGGCACAAGAAATCAGATAGTTGGGTAACTTTAGGATTGGAGTTTTATCAGGGATATAGCTCTTGGTCAGAAAGTCTTGAAGTCTTGTTTGAGGAAGAAGCAATTGAGGTGTGCTCTAAGAAATTAAGACAAGTTAACCAGGAGAAAGGGCAAGGAATTGAGCCCCAAGCAAGGAGAACAGCTTACACAAAGGCCTGTTACAAGAGAGCATGGCAGGAAGTGAAAGAAGGACATTTTGGCTAGAGTACAGGGAGTAAGAAGGAAAGCTAAATGGTGAAGTGATGGGTAAATAGGAGTCAGAGATCACACAGAAATTCACAGGCTTGTTATGATTGTTCATTCCTACCTTAAAATACTCTATGAGGCATAATAAGGGGAAAGGAGGAGAAATAGATCACAATATCATATATACATACATATATATATTTTTGGGGGTGGCGGACTGGGGATTGAACCCAGAGACATTCTACCTCCAAGCTATACCCCCAGCCCAATTTGATATCTTATTTGGAAACAAGGTCTTACTAGGTTGTTTGTTGAGAACCTCGCTAAGTTGCCAAGGCTGGCTTTGAGCCTGTGATCCTCCTGTATCAGCTTCCCAAGTACTGGGATTACAAGCATGCACCACCACACCTGGCTTAGATTTATATTTTGAAAGAATTAGTTGACAGTAAACTAGGAGGGAGATTTACTGTAATAAAGCTTGTCAAGAGATGGTGGTGGTTTGGACTAGGGTAGTGGCAATGAAGAGAAATAAATGCGCTCCAGAGATATTTAGGGGGAAAATGTGACAGTTCTTTCTACTGGATTAGATGTGGGCAGATGAAGGACAAAAAAATGTTTCAAAAATAACTGCTGAGTTTTGGGCTCATAAGCAGATGGGTGTTGCCCTCCACAGACAGAGGAAACAGTAGAAGACCCAAGTGTGGGTGGGCAGGGACAACTCTCGTGTTCATGTTTGAATATATGGGATATAAAGTGCTTTTGAAATATCAAAGAGAAATGTCAAGTAGGCAGTTGGGTATATGAGCAGGTAGCTTAGAGGAGTCTGTTGGCATGGTTAAAAGTCTTGAGTCACTTGTGAATAAACGGTATTGGAAGCGGTTGCCTAGGGCGAGAGCACGGAGGGAAAGAGAAAGTGGCTTTGTAGTCACCCTGTAGGAGCCTGCCATATAGCAGCTGGGTAGAAGGATAAGCCTGCAAGACCATTGAGAAGGAGCAGGCCCCAAGGTGTTCAGCAAGAACACAAGAGAGTGCAGAATTGCCTGAACCAAGGGAAGGGTTGCAAAACAAAGGAAGCACTGAGTACATCCAAAGCAAAATATAAACCAAAATGAAAATCTAGATTTAGGAACAGGAAAGCTTCTATTGACTCTGGCGAGAGCTCCTTTGTTGGAGTGAGGTACATAGAAGTATTGGGAGTAAGTTGGGATATAAGAAGTTAAGGATATAGCAAGTATCTACTGTTCACTCAAGAAGTTTGACTGAAGTGAAATATGAAAAGGTTATACAAGAGTTAGAGGGGAGGAAAAGAAGAGGGGATGGGCTGAAGTGGTTTTTTTTTTTTTTTTTTTTTTTTGCAGTACTGGGAGTTGAACTCAGGGGCATTCTACCTCCGAGCTATACCCCCAGCCCTATTTTTTTTTTATTCTTTATTTTGAAACCAAGTCTCACTAAGTTGCGGAGTGTCTCACTAGGTAGCTGAGGCTGGCCGCGAACCCGGATCCTCCGGTCTCGGCCTCCCAAATGCTGGGATTATAAGCGTGTGCCACCACGCCCGGCTGGGCTGAAGTTTTTTATTTTATTTATTTTATTTTTTGTGTGTGGTTCTGGGGATTGAACTCAGAGGCATTCTACCTCCAAGCTATACCCCCAGCCCTAGTTTTTATTCTTTATTTTGAAACAGGGTCTCACTAAGTTGCGGAGTGCCTCACTAGGTAGCTGAGGCTGGCCGCAAACCCGGATCCTCCGGTCTCAGCCTCCCAAATGCTGGGATTACAAGCGTGCGCCACCACGCCCGGCTGAAGTTTTTTATATTGTTCTAAGACTCAAACTTATTTAACTGCTGACTGAAAGAATCTCAGTACTTTGATAGCAGAGGTGACTCCAGAAGAGAGAAGATAATGATGATGTCAGGTTTCTCAGAAGATTGAGGGAACGAGATACAAAGGCCAGTGGATAGAGTTGACTGCGTTTAAAAAAGGAAAGAAGAAGGAATAGTCCTAAACAGTGTGGGATTTGTTTGTTTGTTTTTCAGTACTGGGGATTGAACCCAGGGGTATATTGAACCCAGGGGTATTCTGCCTCCGAGCTACACCCCCAGCCGTATTTTTTATTCTTTATTTTGAAACAGAGTCTCACTGAGTTGCGGAGGGCCTCACTAAGTAGCTGAGACTGGCCTCAAACCCGAGATCCTCCTGTCTCAGCCTCCCAAGTACTGGGATTACAAGCGTGCACCACCACGCCTGGCTGTGATCAAACCTTTCAGTGAAGCAAGGGAGTGACTTGCAAGCCTGAGTAGGAGAAGGTTATGACCAAATGGTATGGGCCTCAGGGCAAACAAGGATGTTTACTAGGGTAGGGAAGTAACGAGGAGCCACAGCGACGCAGACCTTACCTCTCACACCCCTAAAGAGATGAGGCATGGCAAAGAAATATCTACTTGAGAGGGCTGCTGGAGAAGCAATTTTCTCAAGAGACCCTCATCTGGCCTCTTTTGTGAGACTCTATGGTGTGTTTTGTTTTCTTTTTTACTAATGGCATAGATAGTTTTGGTGGACGGTAGAATCTAGAGGAATTAAAGTATAATTCTGGTTTTACAGAATTAAAATCAGAATTACACTTACCTAGGGGAGTCCTCATCGAATCCTGAAAAATTATGAGATGATTTAAAACTAGAGGATTATAAAAATGACTAATTGGTCTTTACATACATATTTATAGTTTTTTTGCAAGCATTATTGCACTTGTTTCTTTATCAGCCCTCTTGATTACTACTTTATTGCTATATTACAAGTGAAAAAAATTAGGCGCCACAAGACTGTTAGGCACTAAACTCTTAATTCTGACTCTTGCTCTGGTGCTCTTAACTGATCCTGTGGCTTCAGAAGTCGCCCATTGTCAATATCCATTTCAACCATTGTCCAGCTTCCCTTGAAGTACAGAACATCTGGCAATTTTATAAGCAGAAATATGTGTAAGCCGGGCGTGGTGGCGCACGCTTGTAATCCCAGCATTCGGGAGGCTGAGACCGGAGGATCTGGGTTCGCGGCCAGCCTCAGCTACCTAGTGAGGCACTCCGCAACTTAGTGAGACTCGGTTTCAAAATAAAGAATAAAAAAAATAGGGCTGGGGGTGTAGCTCGGAAGTAGAATGCCTCTGAGTTCAATCCCCAGTACCGCAAAAAAAAAAAAAGAAATATGTGTAGCTGAAAAGGTAATTCTTGTCACTTTTTATAATGTAATACAGGATTGGAAGCCTGTAGATGTTTGCCCAAAATAACCGAAAATCAATTAAAAAAAAATCACACAATCTTTTCTTAGCATTACCCCAAGTTCTAAGCTCACCCTGACATAATCATAGATTCCCCTTCATCCAAAGACTTGAGAGATGGTAGTGAGCTGATTACTTCTCACTTAGGCACACCAATGAGAAAACTGTTCTACAAATATAGCATTTATTTTTGTTCTGCTCTATAATAAATGCTGTGCTCATGATTCATTTTAAGACTGAAAAGAGACTAGAAATTAAGTTGGAAGCGGTTCCTGCCCACTGATTTAAAAATACAGTTCATAGCCTGTGCTTAGTTTAGTTCTCTGAGGTTTTCTAATATCCTAATTTTATAGGTAAACAGATTTTGGCATCAAGACATGTAAGTCTGGAGTTTTAATTTGAATCCAGAATCCTATATTGCATACTTGATAGACATGCACTGTGTGTGTGTGTGTGTGTGTGTGTGTGTGTGTGTGTGTGTGTGTGTGTAGTACTAGGGATTGAACAGAGGGCAGTCTACCTCCAAGCTATATCCCCAGCCCTATTTTTAAATTTTTATTTTAGAAGTGTCTCACTAGGTTGATGAGAGTCTCGTTACTTGCTAACTTTGTCCTCAAACCTGGTATCCTCCTGTACAGCCAGATACTGGGATCACAAGCATGCATTGCCATGCCTGACTATGTGCATTTTTTAAAAAATTGAACTTGGCATTATATGTTCAGTGCTAATTGTAAAGGTATAGCATATATATATATATATATATATATATATTTTTTTTTTTTTTTTTTCTATACTGGGGATTGAACCCAGGGGCATTCTACGTCTGAGCTACACCCCCAGCCCTATTTTTTATTCTTTATTTTGAAACAGGGTCTCACTAAGTTGCAGAGTGCCTCACTAGGTAGCTGAGGCTGGCTAAGAACCCGGATCCTCCTGTCTCAGCCTCCCAAATGCTGGGATTACAAGTGTATGCTCCCATGCCCGGCTTAGTCTGTACTTTTAATCACCTTCCAAATCAGTTTATAGAATATTTCCAGCTCCCCAGAAGGTTGCCTCAGGCCCCTTCCTAATTGGTAACACCTTCTTCCCCTAAGGATTTTTTTTAAGTAAGTCTTAACATTTTGAGGAACTACTCCTAATATTTACCTATAAGAGACTTTGGCAGTTCTTCTCTTGTTTTTATTCTAAGACCTTTTACAAAAATCATGTACTTTTGTCTTTTTCTTTTTTTTTGGTGGCACTGGGAATTGAACCTTGGATCTCACACATGCAAGGCAAGCACTGTACCCCATTGAGTTATATCCTCAGTCCTTTTTTAAAAATTTGAGATAGGGTCTCACTAAGTTGCCCAGACTGGCCTAGAACTTATGATCCTCTTGCTTTAGCCTCCCAAGATAGCTTATATTCATTCACTTACCATTTATTGAGCATGTACCATGTGCCAACCACTGAGCCAGTGGTTGAAACACATGGTTCCTGATCTCAGGGGTCTGATATTTTAGGACAGAGAGGAATATTGACGTGGATAACCAGACAAGCCTTCAACTGCAAAATGAGAGAAAAGCCCCTAAATCAACATAGGGTACCAGGGAAACCTGCAGAGGAGGCAGCATCTGAGCTATAATGAGTTTGCCAAGAGAATGAAGGGTGGGAGCAGGTTGGAGGAACAGCATTGCATTCCACGCAGAGGATACAGCTTGTATAAAACCATGGAGGCATAAGAGGATATGCACATCCTTCACACTCCTGGTAAAAGAACTCTACAGTAACTCGATATTGCCTGAGTGTATAGAATGGGGAGATGATGGGAAATGGTGGAGGATTAGACTCATTTCCATTTCAGATGAGCACTGTAGTATATTGGAAGAATTTTGCATAGAAGAGAGATGTGCACATTAGTGTATTAGAAAGCTCACCGTCTAGCATAGTTTATGAGGAAGGTAAGACTAAAGCCAGCATAGTTCATCTGTGTTGTTATGAATGAGGAAACGGAGGCAAGATGATGTAGTTAGCACATAGGAGAGCTAGGATTTAAACCTAGGCAAGAGCCTGATTCATGTATCTTGGAATCTCAACCACTGTATCATGAAAAACTCAGAGGGAGATGGAGTTGTCGTGAGATGAATGCAGGAGCCTGGGAGACTTCAGGTGTGCAGCTTTGCTTCCTGGGAGATGGTGTTACTGTCATATTAGTTGGTATTTTACATTTGTGTTACATTTTTTTCACAGTGGTTATGGTATGTCTTGTTTAAGCTGCCATTATTATTAATTCACAGAAAAAAAGTCCAGAATATTGACCTAATTTTACAAAACAAGTTTTACATATCAACTGATGAATACATGAGAAATTTTCAAGGCTTTCACAGTGGTTTTAAGGTAAGTTTAGTCATTTATTTTTTTAGGCAATACTCAGTATTGTTCCTAGTAAACCATAATAAGGTTTCTGTTTTTTTCTTAATAAGCAGTTGAACTTAACCTTAAAAACACTGTGAGAGTTTTAAACAGTTACCAGCTGACATTTTTCCATTATCTCAAAGCCCAGAGTAAATCCAAAATCACAGATAGTTTTCCTACATGGTTTTCAGTAAACTTTGCCATGAAGTATTATTTTATTTTAAAGGGGTTAAAAGCAAGCTTAGTAGAAGTTGAGTTACTTTGTCTCAGGTTACATACAATTGTGAGCCAGAAGTCTTGACTTTTTTCAACACTTCATGCTGCTTTCACAAGAAGAGCGTGGCAGTGCTTCTCCTGTGGAGGGAAGAGTGGGCTGCTCTGTCAGCAGTTCCTGCCAGTGCTGTACAGTCATGTTCCTGAATTGCTGTATGGCCTACCCAGGTCAGACCTGTAGAGATAGCACATACCTAGTAATCTTAGTATATCCAAATACTGATTGTTTAGATGGCACTTTAGAATGTCTAGTGCATCTTGGATTTACATTAGAAGCATTTAATCTGGTTTCCACTGGTGTTGTCTGTCTCTAATGTGTTAGTAAGCCAGGGAAGTGGGAAGTTGAACAGAAATGAAGGACCATATTCTTCATCAGCAGTAGACTATTCGAGTTCCCGTTTACTGTTGGTCTCTATGCAGTTAATAGTCACTATGCAAGGAAAATGTTTTAAAATTAGATTATGTAGTGAATCTAAAATATTAGCAATAGAAGCTTTTAGAGTCATCTAGTCTGGCCATCTTGAAGACCTAGAGCATTGGTCTGAAATAATCCAGCTGCTTTGTGTTAGCAAACATGAGCTCCATACTTTTCTTGATGACTAATCTACTACTTTGTATATATTGTTTTCATGATTTGAGGCTGTTAAAGCCATGGGATGCAGGGTGACTTTATAATCAGAGTCACTTTTTTTTTTTTTTTTTTTTTTGCGGTACTAGGGATTGAACTCAGGGCATTCTACCTCCGAGCTATACCCCCAGCCCTATTTTTTATTCTTTATTTTGAAACCGAGGTCTCACTAAGTTGTGGAGTGCCTCACTAGGTAGCTGAGGCTGGCCTCGAACCCGGATCCTCTGGTCTCAGCCTCCCGAATGCTGGGATTACAAGCGTGCAGCACCATGCCCGGCCAGAGTCACTATTATAGAGAATAATAGGAACCTTTTGAGATTGGTGAGAAGAAAGAGATTTAGTTATTGTAGCTGATTTTTTTTGTGTGTGGTACTGGGGATTGAACCCAGAGATATTCTCCCTTCAAATTACACCCCCAGCCCAATTTTATTTATTTATTTTGAAACAGGATCTTGCTAGGTTGAAAAGAGTCTCAACTACTTGCTGAGGCTATTCTCCAACCTGTGCTCCTACCTCAGCCTCCCAAGTACTGCAGTTATAGGCATGTGTCACCACACCTGGCTTTGTTGATATTTGTAAATAAAGCTATTGAAAATTTGGTAGGTTATTCTATTTTTTAACTATTGAAGAATACTGGTATTGGGAAGTTTATTCATTTCTTGATTTCTGAAAGTAGAAAAAGAAAGACTTTTGATTGTGTAGTAAAGTTTAATATAAAGATGAACCTAAAGGGCTTTCATTTTTCAAATTCTCTTAATTTTGAGTCTGCTGGTAAAAAATGTGGCTTTTCAAAGTAACTTTAAATATATATCTATATAAATAAAAATAAAATACACATTAATTTTTAGTGAACAGAATAACAGCCTAACTTTTAACTATCAGCTTTAAAGAAGTCTAAAAATAATTTTAAGATATTAAGAGAAGTACTTTTGGAAAGAATGGACATAATTCTTTTTAAATTTTGGATTAGTAAAATCTGGTAACATCTAGTATCTTTGGTACTTTCTAATGAATTCATAGCCTTCTCCCAAGATTCACAATTGTACTTAAATTTTTGGCTTAGATGGAGTAAGGTCACTATCTGGTCCTCCTTCAAAGAATACAGCTCAAAGGGGCATGAGATATGGTATCTTTGAAAAGGCACTTGTCAGTACTAATGACTCACCTGGAAAGCCAGTCACCCATGTGCTTACTTTAGACTGCTGCTGGCAAGAACTCATTGTGGGGCTTTCCTCCTAAAATTTGACTACTTTGCGTGTCTTTTTGTATGTGTGTGTGTGTGGTACTGGGGATTGAACTCAGGGGCATTCTACCTCCGAGCTATGCCCCTAGCCCTATTTTTTATTCTTTATTTTGAAATCGGGTCTCACTAAGTTGTGGAGTGCCTCACTAGGTAGCTGAGGCTGGCTGCGAACCCGGATCCTCTGGTCTCAGTCTCTCAAATGCTGGGATTACAAGTGTGCACCACCACGCCCAGCTTTTGCGTGTCTTAATATTCAAGAGGCTTCAAGTAATTTTGCTTCAGAATCACTAAGAAGCCTAGCTATAATCTGAAAGTGAACTGAGATTTATGTTATTTTATGTGTCTCTGAGACTAATGATAGATATGCTGTTGGATGAAGTATGTTAAATCTGGAATATTGAGCTACACAGGATATCTGCTGTATTCTCTCGAACTGCATGTGTGTTTTCAGGTATGGGTGAGAGTAACTGTTCTTGGAATAGAAAAGCCCTGCTGCACCGAAACACAATGCTGGCAGCTGCTGCAGTTTACAGAGGTAAGGGGGCTAACTGCCTTTTCCACCTTTGCCTTACTGAGGAGCTTGGGCCAGGCCGTGATGATTCCCTTAACATAGCCATTGCTTTTTCCTTTCCTGTTAAGGTACCATTGGACTTTATGTCCTTCCTTCCTCTCAAAACATAGATCCGGTAGCACTGTACCTTCTTCTAAAGAGCCCTTATTATTTCTTTACTGGCAATTTTTCATGTGAGGAATCCTAAGAATCCTACAGTCCAAGTATCCATTTCTGTTTGAAGGAGGTGACTTTTATTGAGTAGATATGGATTTGTTTTTGTTTATTTGTTTTTCCACTTGGATTTTTTTTTTTTTTTAATCATTATTTGTCTTTACAGAAATGTACAAAAATGAGGATGGTTCAGTTCCTGCCACATACCAGATCTATTACATGATAGGATGGAAATATCATGATTCTCAGGTAACACTATTAAAGTATCACTTGGCTTAGTGGGTTCATGTTTCTCTATTTTTCATTGTTTATTAATTTAGGGTGGGCTTTTAATCTGTGACAGGATTAAGGGATTAATGGGGCTGTGTATATCCATTTCTAATATCTTTAATCTTTATCTCATTATTTTCAGGCAAGACCAGCTGAAAGAGGTTCTGCAACTGTGTCATTTGGAGAGCTAGGAAAACTAAACAATCTTATGTCACAGAAGAAAAAGTGACGATAGATTTTATACATATATATATATAAATTTTTTGTGTGTGTGGTACTGGGGATTGAACCTAGCAATATTCTACTGCACCAATCTACATCCCCCCAGCCCTATTTTATTTTTATTTTTGAAACAGCATCTCGCTAGGTTCATGAGAGTCTCACTACTTGCAGAAGCTGTCCTTGAACTTACGATTCTCCTGTATCAGCCTCCAAAGTACTAAGATTACAGGCCTGTGCCACCATGCCTGGCTAACAGTAAATATTTTATTCAATGCTAATGTAGTCCAGAATTTTAATAAAAAATGGTAGCTTTCACATCTAAAATTATTGCATTTTGAAGCAAGACTCTATAAACCATTTACTAGTATACTTTTCAAATAATTAGAATAAATTAATACTGCATCTATATTTAGGTCATCTCAGATTCACTTTGTCTCTGTTTTCATAAGGATGCTATTTATCTAGAGTTTTTTTTTTTTTTTTTTCTTTTCAGCAAAGAGAATATTTTTCTGGAAAACCCACAAATATGTTCCCATATGTCAATGCCTGACTTGATGGGAAAATATTATTTGTGCTAACATGGTGCACCTTTCTCTCCTGGTCTTTTATTTTTGTGGGAGGATCACAGGCCTGGAGATGAGAGGAGGAACAAATTAGTAGATTCTTTAGTGTTCTGGCTCACTTACAATGAAAACATACTTTTTATAATGACTGTTATAAGGTTCTTAAGGGAAATTATTTGTCACACTGTTTTTGCCTTGAAGAATAGAGGACTATGTACCTCCTTCAGTGATACTTTGTAGTTTGGGATTTAGGAAAAGCATGTATCTTTATTGAACTCCTCTTTGCCCCCCCCCCTTTTTTTTTTTTTAACCCTGAAGCCATCCATACTTGCCATTTATTAAGTCTTCTTGTTTGGATCAAAAGGGAAGGAATTCACAAATACCACAATCCAAGCACCTATTTCAAATTAAGTATCAGCCTTCAGCTTGCAAAATAATTTCTTTATAATTATGCAAAGTGCAAGAAAAGACCCATGTGAGTTGCTTTTTTCTCCTTGGAGATGTCAGCAGGATAACTGCATCTTAAGGGCTTCTCAGTGTTGAATCTCAGCTTGTGGGGCATGCTGGTGACCACCTGTAATCCCAGTACTTGGGAGGCTGAAACAGGAAAATCACAGGTTCAAGAACGGCATCAGCAACCTAGCAAGAAGCCATGTCTTGAGTTCAGAATTTTGTTTTGAGATGAATATAAAAGCACCTAAAGGTGAGGAAAATGTTCTTCCTGTGTTAAGGATCCTCTCATGTTTCAGCAGACGAATTGGGCCTTCCGGGGGCGACCTGCCCCGGGCAGAGGCCAGATGGCCCAGAAGTGCCTCACTCTGCCATCTTCGCTCCTTCTCCAGTCCGCCAACCCTGCGGCGGGTGTCTCCCGAAAGCCCTCTTTGCCCCTTTTTAAAAAAGCATCTGAATTCTAATCTTATTTCTTTGTATCCTCCATGGTCTGGGTGGGACCATCATGATTTTCCACCCACCCTAAACAAAAGAAGAAAGCATTTTAAAGAGTTAACAGAGGCAAAATTATGTGTAAAAGTCTCTGCATGCTGTTTATTGTTTGGCTTTCCTTTGTAATTTGAGACCTTCAGCACTATTATCCTAGTCCAAGTTCACTGTCCTATTGTCACCTAAGGTTCAAAATTATTTGGAAGCAGTCAAGCTCAGCTTGGAATTGGGGGGAAGAAGATGGTGATTAAAAGGATGCAGTGAAGCCGGGCATGGTGGCACATGCTTGTAATCCCAGTACTTGAGAGGCTGAGACTGGAGGATCTGGGTTCTCGGCCAGCCTCAGCTACTTAATGAGGCCCTCCACAACTTAGTGAGACCTTGTTTCAAAATAAAGAATAAAAAATATGACTGGAGGTATAGTTCAAAGGTAGAATGCCCCTGGGTTCAATCCCCAGTACTGCAAAAAACAAAAACCAAAAAAGGATGCAATGAGGAAACTGGGAAGCAAATGAGAGTGAGTGCCAAGTCTGTTTTCTCCAGTCATTGGCGAACTATTCCCTCTTCTTTTCATTTAACTTGGGCGTGGTCCCAGCCTCCTCTTCAGCCGTAGGTAATTTATACATTTACTTCTTTCCATCCTCAAAGTCTCTTGCTCGGTAGTTTGCTTACCCTCCTTCTACCAAATAAGCACTTGGCTCTTTGTGAGGAGGGGCTGCATCTTACCTGTACAGAGCATATTGCTTTGTGAGCAGTAGACATTCACTTACATTTTGAATTGAATTAAATGATAGGAAAAACATGTTTTTTTGAAAGACAAAATTATAGTTAAAAACCATAGTTTCATAAGAGGAAAAATTCTACTGGGAAAATCATTGATATTTGATATTGTGATAGTTTTGTAACTGTTGAGGGGAGGGGGTGTTTTGGTACTAGGGATTGAGCCCAGTGATATTCTACCTCCAAGCTACACCCCCAGCTGTATTTTTATTTTTTATTTTGATATAGGATCTTACTAAATTGCTGAAACTGGCCTAGAAACCACTGTTCTATTGTCTCAGCCTCCTAAGAATTGGGATTACAGATGTGTGCCACCATGTCCAGCTTTTTGTTTTATTAAGTACATATGAGGTAGAACTTGGGGAAGATTTTGTTTTGTTTTGATTTTTAGCTTAATTTTTAGAGTTTAAAGAGAACAACAAGAATAATAAAAGCCCTGTATATTAAGATGAAACTGAACACTGAGGAGCAAGTAAATTTTATTTTTGTCGTTGGTTTTTTGTTGTTGTCCTGGGGATGGAACCCAGGGGCCTTCTATCTCCAGGCTACACTCCCAGACCTTTTTATTTTTTATTTGGAGAAAGGGTTTCACTAAATTGTGGAGGGCCTCACTAAGTTGCTGAGGCTGACTTCAAACCTGTAATCCTCCTGTCTCAGCCTCCTAAGTACTAAGATCATGAGCGTGCACCACCACCCATGGCCTATATGCATTTTTTAATATTTGATTTTGAAGAACGCTTATGAACTATTAATGGTTATTGCTGAGAAACTAGGTGTATCTGGCAGTCATTCTATTTGAATGTCTATCGGGGTACTAGGAGTGGTCAGAAACTAGGAGGCAGACTTGTGCTTTTTATTTTTTTAATCTTTGTATGAATTTGAATTTTCTTAGCAAGGGTTTTTGTTTGTTTAATACCAACAGGGTCTATGTGGATAGTGAGGTAGGCTGGGGAGGAGCCTACCCTGGGCGATCTCCGAAGTAAGCTGCGACTCTGTCAACATGATTTATGATGTGAGACCATGTGTACCAACAAAAGCACATTAAATAAAAGAATAGTGAGGAAAGAAGAGTTAACAACTAATTGAGGACCCTTATTTAATATGAGCAGCAGTAATGAAATTATTTATTTTGATGTGACTGACAGTGGTGAATTTATTTTTTTACTTAATACCTACTTAAGGTATTCTATCAAGCTTTTATTGTTTGAAACCCTAAGGAAATTCATTCTTCTAAATAGTCTTGTTTTCTAAATGACTGAGAGTTCATTCTTTTAAGCAATAAAGCTTTAAAAGTCTTATCAAAAGTCTTTTCAAAATGTATGACTTTCTTAGATGGCATATGGAAGATAATTTCTTGAAATCCCACAATTATCATCATAAACTCAAGTTGTAGTTGCTTTTTCCCAAATTGAATGGCCCCAATAATGATGTAGTTTGTTTTGTGTCTCTTTCCCACAATATTCTTATTTGCTGTCAGTTGTCAGTCTAAAGAGCTTAACGACAACAATAACAAAAAAATAGAGTTTAACAAAAATGAACTTGAGTAGTTCTTGCCCCTTATGATAAGCTTTAAGATTAAATTCAGATTGGAAAGTTTCTAGGATTTATGTATGTAGTAGGAAAGAGGAACTCGGTTCTGGGAGACTATCCTTCAGGTTAAAATTCATAAGCTTTATTGGTTCCTTTAATAGGTCCTCACTGCTTCATGGGTCAAGCACCCAACTATTGTTTTCAGGCTAGTGGGACTTGCATGTAATCACAGTGACAGCTGTTGACTGCTGGGAGACTTTGTGGATTATTTCCTGGTTCTTAGTAGTATTCTAGGTCCTGGAGAATTCCAGAGGTAACTATACATGAAAATTATATTTGTTAGACAGTGATTGCTTTATAGAAAAAATTTCTGTAAGATTTTTTTGAGCTTGAGGCTGTCTGTATATATCAAGTATGTGATATGATTATAAAAAGTTACAAAAATGTAACTTGTAAAAAGCATCTACTGAAGTAAGTTCTATTTTTCAAACCTTTTTAGTATCATTTTCATCCACTAGGTGGAAGCAACTACAGTATGGACTGTATTGAATGAAGACTATATTATTACAGTTTTTATACTGATTATATATCCCTTAATAAAAGTATTTCACATGGATTGCCTTCTGTATAGGAAAGAAATGAAGACTACTAGATATTTGGAAAAAAGAAAGATATTTGATGTAGGATTATTTTATTTCACCATTAGCCTGACTTAACTGAAGAAATGTTTTGAATTTTTTGAGGGGGTATGGGAGGATTTCTTGTTTTTTGTTTTATTTGCGGTACTGGGGATTGAACTCAGAGGCATTCTACCTCTGGGCTACACCTCTAGCCCTATTTTTTTTTTTTTTTAAACAGTGTCTCATTGAGTTGCTGAGGGTCGTGCTAAGTTGCTGAGGCTGGCCTTGAACCTGTGATCCTCCTGTCTCAGCCTCCCAAATACTGGGATTATAGTCATGCACCATCATACCTGGTCAATTTTCTTGTTTTTGTTAATGAAGTTTGATTTTGAAAAACTTATCAGAAGTTGGAAAGTGTTAATTCTTTGCCTGGGTACTTCACAGATAAATCTTGCTGATGTTAAAAAAAGTTAATTTGAAAATAATAGCAGGTATAGCCGGGCTTGGTGGCACATGCTTGTAATCCTAGTACTTGGGAGACTGAGACCGGAGGATCCTGGTTCCCAGCCAGCCTCAGCTACTTAGTGAGGCCCTCCGCAACTTAGTGTGACCCTGTTTCAAAATAAAGAATAAAAAATAGGTCTGGGGGTGTGGCTTGGAGGTAGAATGCCCCTGGGTTCAATCCCCAGTACTGAAAAAAAAAAAAAAAAAAAAAAATAGCAGGTGCTGTAGACCCTGGTAAGTTGTTACTAACAAATAAGGACGTAATACATTATTGTCTGTGCTGGTTTTAAAATTTATCCACAAATTTTTTTTATATGTTAAACAAAGTTGTTTTTTTTTTTTTTTTTTGGTGGTACTGAACTCAGGAGCATTCTACCTCCGAGCTACACCCTTAGCCCTATTTTATATTCTTTATTTTGAAACAGAGTCTCACTAAGTTGTGGAGGGCCTCAGTAAATAGGTGAGCCTGACTGTGAACCTGCAATCCTCCTGTCTCAGCTCCCCAAGTACTGAGATTCCAAGTGTGCACCACCACGCCTGGCTAAAACACGAAGCTTTTATTCTCCTCCCTTTGAGTACAAGAAATTTAATGACTCCTTTCCAACAAATAGAATACAGAATAATAATGTGTCACTTCACAGACTAGGTAATAAAAGGCATTGCTTCCTCAGTGGTCTCTCTTGGATCACTTACTGGGAAAAGCCAGACGCCATATTGTGAGGCCATTCAAGCAGCTCTATGGAGAAGTCCAGTGGGTAAAGAACAGAGGCTTTCTGTCAAAAGCCACATGAGGGAGTCATTTGGAAGCAGATCCTCCAGTCCCAGGGTAACTTTAGATGTTTACAGTCCAAACCAGTGTTTTGACCACAACCTCATGAGAGACCTTGAGCCAGAACCACCCAGATGAAGCTATTCCCAAATTTCTTACCCAACAAATTGAGATAATAAATGTTTGTTGTTTAAGTCACTTACGTTTTGGAGTGTTTTGTTATATAGCTGTGAATAACGTACACTCTGGGAAGAATTGTGTATCCAGGGTATGCTGAATTGATACTTTAAGTATAAAACAATCTGCTTACTCAAAATTAAGTTAATATAAACTACCCTCTTACATTTATTCTCAGAAAACATCAATCCTAAAATAATCTTACCTGGAGGTTTGACTTCATGATATCTTGAAATAGAACTCATCTCTCAAAGGACATTTAATATGCCCAAATTTTATTTCATAGGACTATTAGGATCAATTTTCTGGAATTGCAACTGGAGCTATTTCCAAAATAAAACCAGAGAATTCAGGAAGACTCTGACCTTAAGAGTACAATGAACTACATGACTATACATGGATTCCTTAGTTGGTTCCCTTTTGCCTTAGCTGTTGAGTTTCTGACAGCTTGTTATCAAGATGGCCTGTTGACACTGCACACTTGTTATCAGGCTCTCAAATGAGTGCAATTCTGCAGAAATAATATGAGCTTTTTAAAAGCCAGACTTGATCTTGTCTTGCTTCCACTGCTAAACCCAAGCAAAGGTTAACTGCCTGCCCTTTCAGATTGCCCAGTGAAAACCAGCCTGTCTCCAAACTGCTCTTGTGGACATCTCACCCATGTGTTGAGGGTGCCCATTACTAGACTGTCAGAGCCAGCCTGGCAGAAGACGCATCAGGAGCACTTACCAGCACTACTATTGTGAATAGGAGATTGGAAGGAGGAATATGCATACAAGAAGACTTGCCAGCCTTTGCCACAAAAGACTAGAAGTAGAAGTAAAGGCAAGGTGCCTGGGAATCAGGTGACCTGGGTTCAGTCCTGGCCCTGCTTTTTCTAACACTTAAATACCATTTCTCTGATGTAAGTATTTTCATCTATAAAATTGCAGTTTGAGTATTGAATCTCAAAGGAAGCTGCAGGTCTGTCTTCCAAGTTCCTGAGAGACAAAACATTTTCACCTTCCTCTCTTTGGTTGAGAATCAACATCATGGAGCCCCTGTTGCTGAGGTAGGAAAATGGTTGTAAACAATTGGACAGGGTGATCTTAGAGGAACTTTCAGTCTGATCTCAGAAACCTGGGTCACAAGGCAAAGTGGACAGGATTGCCTACCCATCTTTGTATCACAGACTATTGACTTGAGGACCTCTTTTCCTTTCAAAGTTAACTTTGATTTCATCTGAAAACAATGTTGGGGGTAGCAGGGGAAAGACATTGTGATTTATCTTGAGTACTTTAATCATAAAAGTGGGCCAGAATGAGTCCCAAAGGAAGGCTCCAGATTCTTAGATATTCCACATGATCTACATTTTCCAAGTAAGATTACATTTTCACATATCAAGCATTTAGCATTTGGGACGTGTTACCAAATTTTGCAACAAGTTGCCGGTTATTTATCCAGATGACAAGGTCTTAGCTACAAGTTATACCACAAGTGCCTGAGGTACTCTGGAGGGCCAGCTATACAATACTAATCAAGTCATCTGCGTGATTTCTCGAGAAATGTTGAACACTTATGGTTCTCAACAAATGCAGCTTCATTTAACCTGTACAACGGTGTTAGGAGTTGGTAAAACCATTTAAGGTCCTTTGTGATGTTCTTGCGTGTGCTTGCCAGGAAGTGTACATGCATTCTCAGTTCTCATTGTAAACTCAGTTCCCTACGAGTTAGATATTGGTACTATTGTTCCTATTTTTCAGATGAGGAAACACTCTGATTTCTTCAAGCTTACATAAATGACAGTCAGGATTTGACTTCAGTCATATATGACAGAGCTAGGACAGTTAACAATTTTAGGGTTTGAGGGTTATCTCAGTGGTAGAGTACTTGCCTACCAGATGTGAGGCCTGGGTTTGATCCTCAGCACTGCAAAAAACAACAAAACCCAACCATTTTATGATTCTGCTTTCTTTTAGAGGACAAAACATTCTATAACTAGCCTTTCTCTTCATATCCTCCTTACCACCTGCTGTAGTTTTTATTTTGATGTCACCCAGAGGCCTATGCGTTGAATCCTTGGCCCCAGCCCATGGTATTATTAGGTTGAGGGATGTAACAGAAGGAAGTTACACCACTGGGATTGTGTCCTTGGCGGATATTGGGGTCCCGACTCCTTTCTCTTTTTGCTTCCTGACCACCATGAGGTGAGTAGCTTCATCTCACCTGCCAGGTGGTGCTGCCTTGCCACCGGGCCATCCAAATCTTTCTTCCTTATAAGTTGATTTTCTCAGGTATGCGCCCCAATCAGCAGATAGAACCAGTGAAATTATTTCATCCACAATCTTCAACACATGCTCAGCCCTATGCCTGGAGCTTTGTTCCCACGTAATTGATTGCTCTCCATATACTTCTGGGTATCAAACCTCCAGCACACGATCCCTGAGGAACGAACCACATGCAAACCATACCAAATGTGTCCTTTGTGTGTGTGTGTGTGTGTGTGTGTGTGTCGGGGGGGTAACTGGGTATTTAACCCAGGGCGTTCTACCTTCAAGCACATCTCCAGCTCTAATTTATTTTTATTTGGAAACAGTCTCACTAGGTTGATGAGAGTCTCACTACTTGCTGAGACTGTCCTCGAACCTGCGATCCTCCTATCTCAGCCTCCCAAGTACTGTGATTCCAAGTGTATGCTACCACGCCTGGCTCCCAAATGTATTTATCCTATTTAGAGGTTAATTTAGGGAAAATTAACGTCCCTATATTTTGGCATTTTCTTACTTAAACATAAGATATATTTTTCCATTTATTAAAATCTTCTGTAAGTTGTTTAAGTTATTACTTAATTTCATATATTATTATGCAATATGAAGTACATATTTGGTTTACATCTCTAGTTTCTGCAACAGAGTTTTTTTGTTTGTTTGTTTGTTTGTTTGTTTGTTTTTGCAGTACTAGGGATTGAACTTGGGCATTCTACCTCCGAGCTGTACCCCCAGCCCTATTTTTTTATTCTTTATTTTGAAACAGGGTCTCACTAAGCTGCGGAGGACCTCACTAGGTAGCTGAAGCTGGCCACGAACCCAGATCCTCCTGTCTCAGCCTCCCAAAAGCTGGGATTACAAGCGTGCACCACCACACCTGGCTTGGAGTTTCTTTTTTATTTTATTTTCGGTACTGGGGATAAAACCCCGGGGCATTCTACCTCCGAGCTACACCCCTCATCCTATTTTTTTGTACTTTATTTTGAAACCGAGTCTAAGTTGTGGAGGGCCTCACTAAGTAGCTGAGGCTGGCCTCGAACCCAGATTCTCTTGTCTCAGGATTACAAGTGTGCACTACCACACCTGGCTAACAGAGTTTCTAAAACGTTTGTAATTTCCTAAATGACGGGGTGCTAGAAGAATCTTTTGTTCTAATATCTGGTCTTTAACCTTAGTTCTGGTTCCTGGCATGCAGCTTCTAACCCCCTTGGGATTTCCTTGGTGATAAGAGTGTCTTTTTTTTCCCCAATGAGGTGACTCTTGATGAGCATCTGGACAGCTTCAGTATGGGAGCTAGGAACTTTCAAGCCCCATCCCATCTTTCAGGAAGGGGAGAGGGACTGGAGATTGAGTTAACAATAATACTTATGATAAAGCCTCCATAAAAACTCCTAAAAGATGAGGTTCAGAGATGTTTAGGGTTGGTGAACACATCCACATACTGGGAGGGTGGCAAACCCCAACTTCATGGGGGCAGAAACTCCTGCACTAGGACCCTTCTAGATCTTGCCCTATATACCCTTTCTTCTTGATAATCCTTGATATCCATTAATGAACTGGTAGATATAATGTTTATCTGAGTTTTGTGAGCTAGTACAGTGTAAGGAGGGGCTTGTGCAAACCCCTGACTTATAGCCAAGTCGGACAGAGGTATGTGTAGCATGAGGGCCTCCTATTTGTGGTTGCCATCAGAAGTGGGGGCAATCTTGTGAAACTGAGCCCTTCAACTTCTGGTATATGAAGCTAACTCCAGCTAGATAATATCAGAATTGAATTGAATTGTAGGAGACCCAATTAGTGTCCAGAGAGCTAGAAAATCAGTCGCTCTGGGAGAAAAGCCCACGCATTTGATACCAGGAGTGTTTTGTGAAGGTATAGGAAAAATTTGTTTTACTCATTTTATTTCATATTTCTCTTTCATAATCCCAATCTTTTCTTTGGCATTAATTAGGATAATGTACCATTTTAATGTTTAAGAGAAAGCTAGGAGTCCTCATCCAGTATTCACTAATTTATTCATTCATTTACCCATTTAAAAGTGTTTGAAGCCAAACGTGATGGCGCACGCTTGTAATCCCAGCATTTGGGAGGCTGAGGCCGGAGGATCCAGGTTCGTGGCCAGCCTCAGCTACCTAGTGAGGCATTCTGAAACTTAGTGAGACCCTGTTTCAAAATAAAAAGAATAAAAAATAGGGCTGGGGGTGTAGCTCAGAGATAGAATGCCCCTGAGTTCAATCCCCAGTACCGCAAAAATAAATAAATAAATAAATAAAAGTGTTTGAGAGCAGTTATGTGAATTATGTGCAGACTCAGAGCTGGGTGCTGAAAATACAATAGTGAACAAATAGAAAACTAGCGCTGTTCCCGCAGAGGATACAATGTAGTTGGTGTATAAGTAGATGTTGCTTTTATTCCCACTTGGTTGTTATCTCTGTGTCCTCCTATGTGTTTGACATTATGTTTTCTTAAAGTCATTCTTGGTTTTGGTTTCCCCAAACCACCCTGAGACAAGGATTGAGTGCAGGTTAGTTTATTTGGAAAGGGAGTTTATTTGGATGGGGAGGGAGTGGGAAAGTGGAAGAAAGCCAATAACAGTGTGTTAATGAGCAGGCTTCTTCAGTGGACAACTAGGACTCAGTCCTGTGGACATCTTCTGAAAAGCTCTGCGGAATGTACTCTGTGAATTGGCCCACTGAAGGGCCCACCCCTGTCCCTCCTTGGTTGAAGGTTGCTCTGGGAGCATTAACTCCCTGGCACTTCTGGTCTATCTTTCATGTGGCCAACAGTGCTCCTGCAGCCAGAGAGCCGCATCACACAGCGGAATGCAGGTGCTAGAGGTTGCAAGTCAAAGATGGCAGGGAGCCGGGCGTGGTGGCGCACGCTTGTAATCCCAGCATTCGGGAGGCTGAGACAAGAGGGTCCGGGTTCATGGCCAGCCTCAGCTACTTAGTGAGGCCCTCTGCAACTTAGTGAGACCCTGTTTCAAAATAAAGAATAAAAAATAGGGCTGGGGGTGTAGCTTGGAGGTAGAATGCCCCTGGGTTCAATCCCCAATACTGCAAAAAAGAAAAAAAGATGGCAGGAGACCTGCTCCATGGACGTTGCTGGTGATCTCCGAACCCTACTGAGTGTATAGTATAGGATACTGATGGTACCTGCTACAGACACCATCCATCTGGAAAAGGGAGCTATCTTTGGAAAGCACATTTACATAGAATAGTGAGAGGGGAGAAAAATGGGAGAGAAAAAGCAAGCAGTGTGGAAAGTCTGTATCTCACTGAAGAATCACAATAGTATTGGTCAAGAGCATTAATTGATCACAGGCAAGATTTCGCATTCCATTCTGAGTTTTTATGAATTACATGAAAAAATTAATGATGCCTTTCATGTTTTTGTATGTTGGTCAGGTTTTCTCTATGATGCTTTGAAACATGACTTTAAAAAAACAAAAAAAGACTTACCAAAAGAAGGTGTAAGATTTAATTTTTGTCTGCTATATTATTTTTAATGGAAAAATTAAAAAATATAGATATGACAATGAAAGCTATTTTGGCAATGAGATAATATGGCGGGAGGACGCATGGAAGAAAGAGCACTGGTTTGGGGGTTGTTCCTGAGTTTGAGTCTTAAATCTACTAAATGGAATAACCTTAGGTGAGTTGTTCTCTGAGCCAGGATGTCCTTATCTGGGAAATAGGACAATAGTCTCTTTAGTAGGTTTTCCCAGAAGCAGACCTTGAGAAGAGAAGCTATTGGAGCTCAGGATTTGGAAAACTTGAAGCTTCCACTATATTGTGCCTCTGGAAATGCATAATCAGCATATGACTGTTTTCCCTGAGGTTGCCTCTAGTGGAATCACTATTTTTAGTTTTCTTTTTTTTCTTGTTAATAACAAACTATTGTTAGGATGGCACATTTATTTTTGCCATAAGTTGGTACTTTTTCTTTTAAAAGGATTTATCTTAGAGAAGGTGTAGAGTTTTTATATATTAATCATATACACGCAAAATACTCCATGGGAAGAAGCATACTGGCTAAGGAATGAAGGGAAGATAGAAGTGATGGGGAAACCTAGCCCCTCCTAGAGCAAACTCGAATATGAAATCCAGGGCTCTCCCTTCCTTCCACCCTTTCTTTTCTCCTTTCCCTTCTCTCCCTCCCTTTCAAGTGGTTACTTCTAAATTTAAAAATATTGACTTGCCTTTTTGATGCCTCGGATTTTTGTGTAATGATGGTCTGTAGTTAGCAAAGGCTATTTTTATAAGCTGTTTACAAATTTACACTTTTTTTTTTTTTTTTTTAGCCAGCACACAGATTTTTCTCTCCAATCTATCACAAGTAGGGAGTCTCATCTTAGTTGTGAAGTTGCCCATGTATACACCATGGACGGTTTTGTGACTTTGGAATTGCAGACTCACCCAGCACTCTCATTTTCCTGAAAGAAACTGAGTGGGGGAGCTGGAGAAGGAGAGTGACTGAGGCCACAGCACTGTTGCTGGTGTGGGAGCAATCACTGCTTCTTAACCCAGGACCACATGTCCATCACTAAGGATCTCTGGGCAATAAAACAGAGCTCTTTCAGCCTTGGTTTGGGCTAAGGCTCAACATCTGAAAGTGAACCAAAGGAACCAAGTGGTCCCAATTTTATAAACTGAGAGGCTGGGTGTCCTGAACTAGTCTTGCCAGTCAGTGGTGGTTGAGGGTAGAGTGTCTCAGGGTTGAAGTAGAAGGGCACAGGCAAAGTTTTATTGGAAGTTTCTGATTGCTGTTGCTTTCTTTCCTTGTTAGGAAAGGGAAGACAGAGTGCTTCCCTCAAAAGGAGAAGGGCTCTAAGCAAGCCACTTGGAGAACTTGGTCTGTGGTCCTTGGAGTTGGGGGGTCGTAATGGATTATGGTGTGACACATGTCTAATAGGGAGGCTATCTGCCTGAGGAGTGAATGAGAATGAGAGCAAACGAAAGCAAGAGAAATGGGCTGCCCTTGGACTAGCTGCACATCCACCAATAGCAGGGGCAAGAATGTGTTTAAAAGAGCCTATCTAGAGATACCTAGAGAAGAGATAGTGCATTATTTCCTATTGTTGCTGTGAAAAAAAAAATCACAAAATTGGTGGCTCAGATCAATAGTATTTATTCCCTCAGAGTTACGGAGGTCAGAAGTCTGTGGTCAAGGTGTCAACAGCACCATAATCCCTTGAGAGGCTCTAGGAGAGAATCTGGCCCTTGTCTCTTCCAGCTTCTGGTGGCTACTGGTATTCTTTGCCTTATGGCCTCATCACTCCCATCTCTGTTTCTGTGATCACATTATCATCTCCTCCTCCTCCTCCTCCTCCTCCTCCTCCTCCTCCTCCTCCTCCTCCTCCTCCTCCTCCTTCTCCACTTCTTCGTCCTCTTCCACCTCCCCCTTTCTTTGTCAAATCTTCTTCTTCCTCTCTTCTAGGGACACTTGTAATTGCATGTAAGGCCCACCTGGGCAATTTGGGATAATTTCCCCCTTTCAAAATCCTTAATCAATTGTGCAGAGTGCTTGTCTGACTCACTGAGCCTACAACAGACTACATAGAGTCCATTGGATAGACCAATGCATGACCAGGGACTTTGGGCTCAGTAAGCCTTGCTCATGAAGTAAGTCCTTATTATCACCTACCTCTGATTTCAGCTACAGCTGTGGAGGACCTGTCCCCGAAACTCAGTGTTAGCTGTGCCTACCATTAAGGAAAGGAAGGCATGAATCTTCTTCCTGCCTCAGAAACTTCTCCAAAGTTTTTCTCAAGCAGCCTAGAAGGAATGCAGGGGTAGTAAATATAGCCTGGGAGCAGTTTCTCAAATGACAGAGAAGGGAGTTGGGGGGTAAAGGGATCAGTCTTCTAGCCAAACAATTCTGGGAGGTATTCTGTTAACTTACAGATCCCAGTAGGATAGAACCCCCTTTGTCTGTAGCAGTGATATCAATAATACTACTGTTTTTTTAATGGCCTTCCTACTCCCTCACTTCTGAGTCCTGGGATCACCTTCCAAATGAACTACCAGTTCTCAAATTCTTGTCTGAGTCTCTGATTTTAGGAGATCCCAAACAAGGAAGGTTTCCAGCAGGGAGTCCCCAAGAAAGTCACAAAAGTGCTTGATGAGAATTGGCATGGCAAACTTATATACTCAGCGGGCACCTCATTTCTGTGCCAGTTTAGTAAAATGTTTACTGTTCCCTAAACCACCCTCACCACCCCCACTCCCTTCAACCATGGAGGATCCAGAGGCATGTAGGATGGGAAAAGGGAAGGAATCAGAGCAGAACTGACCTCTTCCCACCCTCCCCACCCTTTATTCAGGGTTCCAGGCTGAAGCAGGCAAGCTGCAGCCAACTTACTGCCTTAGCTTCCTTTAATACAGTTTACATTTGTTTACCCATTTACTCTGCTAACATCTTCATTTCTTCTAGAAGCAGAAACTGTTCATCACCTGGCATCATAATACTATAATGCTGCTTTTAAATATTTCTGCTAGTGCTTATACATTCTGAAGATGTAATCAGATCATTGCACTGCATGTCTGTAAAACAGGAAGAATCCCACTGCACAGTGTCTGGATGGAGTGAGCTAACCCTAGGAATATTCCTGGCATGGTGTCTGTCCCAATAATGGGGTTCTTCTCTCTTCTACACTACACATTGCAAGCTTCTTGAGGACAGGCACTGCTTGAAGCTCACCTTGATTTCCCAGGTTCTTGGCAGAGTGCTCCGGACACAGTAAGTGCTCAGCATTGTTGAGTAGAAGAGAGAGGGTCCAGAAAGCAGCACTAATTACTGCAGCAGGTGCAGCAGGTGCCCTGCCCCGCCCCCTGAGGCCTTCCCACTCCTGTCTGCAGGCAAAGCTGCTAACTGCCAACACCTGCATCTGTCTGTTCAAGGGCTTTCTCTGTTGGATCTACCCCTAGATGTCAGGTAGAATGTGGAAGGAGCAAAGCATTAAGGTCTCCTTTAAAGTACTTCTCAACCAATGACTGCTAGGAGTTGTGAATAAATACCTGGCTTCCTTGTCTAAGAGGCACATGTTCCACACATGCTAACAGAGATCCCCAGTGGGGTTGAACTCTAGTGACCCACAGTAGTAACTTTCTTGGTAACCACCCTGTACTGGCTTTCTTCCCACCTGTATTTCTTGAGATTCCTACCAAATAGACTACTCACATTCAAATCCTTGACTCATGGGTCAACTTCTAGGGGAACCTAAACTAAGAAAATCTTATCACCTAGATTTGAAATGTATGTGAAGCTGTGTGGTACAAGGCCCTTTCCTTCTCTTAGCCTCCAGTCCTCATCGTGCTTGATTTTAGACCTTTGTATAATGTGTAAACTACTTTGCCTAACTCATTCACTCTAGGCCTGTACATGTGCCAAGTCAAAGCAGCCTGCGTGCTGACTGGGCCAGTCTTCTACTTTGGTTGACTGGTTTGTGGAGCCGGGCCCTGCAGTGGCTCCACAAATGTTGTAGGAACACAGGTCTTCCTCCTTTCTTGACATGAAGATAACCTCAGCTCGCTCTGTAGTCATTGTCCTGGTCTGATTTGCCTGCTGTTGTGAAGGCAGCAGATGAGTATGTTACTTCTTTCTGTGGTTGTATTAGACTGTCTTTGGAGACTCTCAGTACATTTGCTGTGGGTCAGTGTGCTCTCCTTTACTACATGGTGTGGGGAACAGTGCAAGTGGTATTTTGACATGAGTAGGAAATATCAGCAGCTTACAGGCAGGAGGCTCCTTCTCCCTTGCCAGTCATCGTGAAGCTGCTCCCATAGTGGGGGGAACTGCTACAGTGGTGGCACGAGAGGCCCAGAAATGGACATTTTAGTGACTTAAATCTGTTAACCCACTTTTGCTTTCGAAGCTGAAAAGTTCCTCCAAGTTCTTCTAGGTTCTCTCATCATCTTGTACTGTTCTCTACATCATTTTGTTTTTAATTAACTCTTCTCATTGCTAAGTTGGATTTTTAAGTAGGCAAGCCAAATCTTTTCTACCAAAGCACTCAGCATTTCAGTTGGAGAAGCAACTGCAAGGAACAGAAGCCACACAGATTATCAATGGCTATCTCCCATTCCAGCTGATTTGCAATGAGTTTTTAAAGGATATTCAAAGGCATCACTTTGGGAATCATTCTAGGTGCCAGGCCCTGTGCTGCTCCCTTTGCTTACCTTCCTTCCTTCCTTCTTCCCTTTCTCCCTCCTTTTCCTCCTCCTCTTTCTCCTTCTTCTTTGTGGTACTGGGGATTGAACTCCAGGGGATTCTACCTCTAATCTACACCCCAGTCCTTTTTATTTTTTATTTATTTATTTTTTGCGGTACTGGGGATGGAACTCAGGGGCATTTTACCTCCAAGCTATACCCCCAGCCCTATTTTTTATTCTTTATTTTGAAACCAGGTCTCACTAAGTTGCGGAGTGCCTCACTAGGTAGCTGAGGCTGGCCGCGAACCCGGATCCTCCGGTCTCAGCCTCCCGAATGCTGGGATTACAAGCGTGCGCCACCACGCCCGGCTCCTTTTTATTTTTTGTTTGGAAAAAGTCTCACTAGGTTGCCGAGAGTCTCTGCTATGTGGTTGAGGCTGGTTTTTCTTGAACCTGTGCTCTTCCTTTCCAGACACAGCATGCCCTGAGCACCCCTCATGTGATACCCTCGAAACTGTGCAGGAAGTCTGAAGTTGTTTGTCTAGGACAATCTCAAGCTTCGTCCACTTTCCATCACAGACCTGTGTGGAAATGAGCAGGCTCTTAATTTGGATGAGGAAATTCTTTATTTAGTGAGGATAGCTTGGCATGAATACCATGAGCAGATTTTCCTATGATCCAGATCCTACCTATGGCGATTTTTAATCAAGAAGATCAGCATGGCAACAATTAGGCCAATCACAAATAAGTCCCAGTATGGTCCAAGGGTGTTGTCCAGTTTCATCCATTTCCACCTCATTGTAAACTGCTGGCAAGAGACATTTGGTCAAAATGAATCCCAGCTTCCCACTTCACTTAGAACCATGTCCTCCCAAACCTACCACCTCCCTGACCCCAGTCTGTTCCCCTGCTGCCTTCGGTCTTGGAAGAAATGATCTTTACTGGCATACAGCTATCATAGGGGCTTAACTACCGCCATTAGAATAACCTTAAAGATTTACAAAATTTAACTTCTCATTTTTAAAAATTATGATTCTTTATGGTACCACTTACTACCTGCCATCTGCTTACCAGTCTCAGATTTTGATGGCAACAGCTATGTTTTGAACTAGCATATATCACACATGTTACTTTGCTGAACACTTTGAACATAGTATGTGTGGAAAGAATATCTGCCGAATGAATTAATTGGTTTTACTATGAATGTCAACACGTACTCAATATAACAGCAGAATTGATTTGCATGGTAAGTATGAGACTGTGAATTCTACTTATCAAAGGAAATATAATCCAAAAAAAATACTTCCCTGGTGAGCCTCATCACTTTGTTCCTAAGAATTGCTCAATGGAGTTTGAATTTAGAAATTCAGGACCTAGCTGGAACAAACTTACATTAAGAAACAGGATATCTCGGAGCAGATGCATAGTTTCCAGTTTCATGAGGGCAAAGAACACAGGTATGTGAGCATCTGGACTTGTTTGAGCAGCCATGTCATATAATCTCCTGGCCAAGTGAATGTCCTAGAAATACACACACAGCCAGCCTTCATTAGGTACAGATTCTTGAGAGATGAATAAACAGAATCCATTGTTACAAATATCATAATTTATTTTGGGTAGGCAGAATAGCCCCCTAAAGATGTCCTTGCCCTCATCCCTGGAGCTTGTGAATATGCCATGTTAATATGGCAAAAGGGACTTTGCAAATGTGATTAAGGCTGCAGACATTAAGATACATTATCCTGGAAGATTCAGGTGGACCCCCATATAATGCTCTGAGCCTTTAAACACAGTTATCTCAGATCTAAAGGCAGAAGAAAGTCAGAAAGATATGGCAGAAGGAGTTTCTAAGCATGGGAGGGACTCAACTCGCCAATGTTGCAAAGGGCCACATGAAAAGAATGAGAAGGAATCCCAGCAGCAATGAAACAGGGACTTTGGTCTTACATTTTCAAGGAGACAAATTTGGTCAATGACCTGAATGGCCTTGGAAGCAGATTCTTCCCCAGGGCCTACTATAAAGAACATAGCCTTGATTTTAGCCATGTGAGTCTCTAAGTCAAGGACCCAATCTAGCCACATGGACTTTTGACCTACAGAAACCATGAGGTAATAAATGTGTATTGGTTGAAGCCACTGAATTTGTGATAATGTTACAGCATCTATAGAAAATGAACACCATCTACAAAACATATCTTGGAAAACTCTGGACCAGCTCCTCTGTGTGATTCCACTGAAAGGGGTAGAGAAGACTAGATACTTAGAGTACAGTTCCTGAAAACATACAAATATAGACAGTAAGTAATAATCATTTATAATTTACAATTCTCTCCATAGTACCTATCATACCCGAAGTTATAGAATTTTTTATTCTTGGATTATCTGTTTGCCCCTGAATTCCCTTAATAAAGTGCCTATTACATTGCAAGGCTTCAATAATATTTATAGAATGAATGGATAAATGATTTTGGCTCTCAAATTTGATTCATCAAATGACATACTACTATATTTTCAGGGACTTTTTCATTAAATTATGCCGTAGCAGATAATTTTTCATCTACTTATGGCTTATTAGTTTGCTTTATTTGCCCAAACTAATGAAAAAGCTTTGTGGCCTGCTTATATTTGTTGGAGAAAGAAGAACATTCTTATTTAAAATACTTAAAATTCAAGAGATTGTTTGGAACAAATATTCCTGGCAACAGAGAAAATAGATGTTGTAAAAACTCTAATTTGTGTCTCTGATTTCAACATCTTCAGTGGGTGTTCATATGATAGCACCCTGCAGATCATAATGGCTGTGGAGCCCCACGTGCAAGAGCATACTGACTCAAATGGGATGTTCAAGAGAAAGGCAGCTTTTGTCAGTATCTCAGGCATTCGTTCTTAATAGTTATTAATTTATTTCTCGAAGCACAAGCATCACCATTAAGTTACTTAGTTTATAATAAAAAGTAGCAAGAAATACCATTACAGTGGGGTGAGCTTACCCCTTAGGGAGACCTCTCAGTTCATGATTAGGTAGGGTGGGATGTGAAAATCTTTCTTTAAGATTTCCAGAGAAGCTGAGCATAGTGGTGCACACCTGTAATCCCAGTACTTGGGAGGCTGAAGTAGAAAGATCACAGGTTCATGGCCAACCTCCTCCCTAGTAGCATTTGCTATAAGCCTCAGTGAGCAGAAGTTCAGACCTGAGTCAGGGTAAAGACAGAAGGAAATTGGGCACGGCGGTGCATGCCTGTCATCCAAGTACTTGGAAGGCTGAGACAGGAAGATTGTAGGTTCAAGGCTATTCTCAGCTGTCAGACCCTATTTCAAAATTAAAAATTAAAAAAAGCTAGGGATGTAGCTCAGGAAATGGATTGCCTGTGGATTAAATCCCTAGTACAAAAATAAAGAAAGAAAGAAAAGAAAGAAAGGAAGGAAGGAAGGAAAGGAGAAAAAAAGACAGAGGGAATGGTCAGGGTGTAGACAAAAGGTTTTATTTATGGTTAAAATTTTGAAGTAATTCCACATCAAATATAAATTGAAAAATAGTTTCATAATAAATTTTGAGCCAAATGCTTATATTTCTAAAATAGCTTAGGTTCTCTCTCTCTCTCTCTCTCTCTCTCTCTCTCTCTCTCTCGCTCTCTCGCTCTCTCGCTCTCTCACCCTCTCTCCCTCTTTCCTCTTTCCTCTTTTTTTTTTTTTTTGGTGGGGGAGGAACTGGGGATTGAACCCAGGGTCATTCTACCTCTGAGCTACACCCCCAGGCATATTTTCTATTCTTTTTTGTTTTCGAAACAGGGTCTCATTAAGTTGTGGAGAGCCTCACTAAGTATCTGAGGCTGGTTGTGAACCTGTGATCCTCCTGTCTCAGCCTCCCAAGTACTGGTATTACAAGCATGTGCCACCACACCCGGCTCTTAAGTTGTCTCTTAATTTCTCTCCAGGTATTACTTTGTGTTCCCAGAACAACAACATATTCAGTCCTGGCCCTCAGTTTAGGTCAAGCATCTCACTGAGCTGAGATGGTTCTCACAAAGCTATTAGGATAACTCACCTATTATCACCTAGTCCTACCTTCCCTTCTAAAGACAGATGTGAACAACTATGACCCATAGTTTTACATTGGTTTACCAAGAGTTGATTTATATCTCACTTTCTTCCCGAGAGATCTTAAATGCAGAGTTTAAAAAACATGATTCCAACAACTTTCTACTCATCTTTTTTTACTGGTTTGCATGAGGATTAACTAATAAGGAATATGAAGTACTTTGCTGAATAAATGCTTAATTACATGATGACGAGTGCTAGGAAGGCCTATTCTCCTAATCTCTTTGCTGTCATTGGAACAAGTTTTGGGCTTTTAATTATCAGGATATTTATTTTAAGAATTAGAATCTTCTTGTTAATTTGACTATCAGATGGTAAGATTAATAAACTTTGTCCCCTGGCACTCAGTGATTATTTTTCTAATTGCTAAACAAAAGAAATTAGTAAAGACAACAATTATCCTTCATTAGCTAAATCTAAAATTCTCATATCCATATCTGAAGTTAAGAGCAGCTTGCTTTTTTTTTTTTTTTGTGGTACTAGGGATTGAATTCAGGGGCGTTCTACCTCCGAGCTATACCCCCAGCCCTATTTTTTATTCTTTATTTTGAAACCGGGTCTCACTAAGTTGTGGAGTGCCTCACTAGGTAGCTGAGGCGGGCCTTGAACCCGGATCCTCCCATCTCAGCCTCCCAAATGCTGGGATTACAAGCGTGCACCACCACGCCTGGCCTTTCTTTTTTTTTTTTTTAAAGCAGATATTTTCCGTAGAAAAAATAGACCTAAACTGAGGTAGACTGATCAAAATGAACTATCTACAATTTGACAGGAACTCCTGGCAGAAAGGAATAAAAAAGTATCCAGAGGAAAATATCAAAGTTTTTTTAAATGGATGTCTTGACACCTAGTATTTGGCATTGGGAAGAAGTGCCTAGCAGAGAGGTCGATGGTGACTCCAGGAGGAAACCTAGAGCCTCTGACTGAGTCCCACCAGACAGTGTGTCCCGAGAGGATGTTCCTCCCCCCAGAGACCCAGGGCAAAATGGCCTCATTGGTGGAGATGTGGCAGCAAGGGCAGCGAATCCCTTTTGAAGTACATGGGGAGGAATGCTAACTTGGACTTAACACATGGAGTGGGGTCATCTGTTTCCTTCCTACAAACAGCACTCCTCTCAGGTTATGCTGTTTTGCATGGGGAATGGTAAGTAAAACCCTTAATCTTATTTAAGCCTCACCTAAAAGTTGCTCAGATTCCCATCTGATCTAAATATCAGTCTTTCCACACACTAACTACAAAGCCCTTTCACAAAGGTTTTCATTTTATCCTCAGAGCTGGGGGCAGGCCAGGTATCCTGAGTTCTGTTTTACTGATGTGGATGATGGTGGAGAGTGGAGGGTGGCTAAATGACATCAAGAGTCATCCAATGAGCTACGTGGTCTAGTCCATTCTCTACCTAATTTTACAAATGCAGGTAGCTCACACGTGCTAGGAATGGGGGAAATGAGCTGGATTTGGATTTGAGAGTTTTTCTACTGCTTAGGGTGTCAATGCTGATGAGAAACCAATTAGCCAAAAGGCAGGCTACAGGGGAGGACGAGACAGCCGGGATCTGTACCGCTGGATAATCAGCACTGGAATAAGAAGCCTTTGCCTGCAGTGTGCATCATTTTAGGAGGTATCAGATGGGAAATTCCCTACCAATAATTCTCAATTACTAGTACAACTGGAAGAGAGATGAGAGCATTAAAAAAGCCAATAATCTCCACATTATTTAGCTATAGAAATGAATCAGGATTATAAACACTGAAGAGAAACATGCTTGAGCAAAAAGAATGACTCAGCGTAGAGCCCATTTTTTTTTTTCCTCAAAAAAACCTGGGATCAGGCAGGCATGGGTTGAAATGCTAGTTCCACAACTGCTGAGCTCTGTAAGCTTTAACCTCTGCACAGTTTCTGGATGTGTATATCAAGGGCAATTATTGGGCTTACCTCATCAAGTGGCTGTGTGATTTAAAAGAAATAGGTTACATAATATACCTAACCCAATGCCCAGCTATTATTATCAGTATTGACATTTAATACACCTTCCTCACCCTGTCAGGCCTCAATGCCCTCTTCTGCCTAATTATACTGACTAAGGGATTTTCTCAATAGTTCCATGTAGTGTTAGCTGCCTTTTCTAATGAGTAAGTCTCAAGTCAAGTGTAGTCTTTGGAGGATAGAGATTCATTTTCTTGGGCATTTCTGGAGCGCTCAGTATTGTGCCATGGACTCTGTGGGTGCTTTGTAAGACATTTCTGTATTAATGCCACCTTGGTTTCCAACTCAGGTCTCATTCCACTTTGCCCTTGTGACTGAGAACTTGAAAATAGTGGAAATTTTAGTGAAAAGAGCCTGAAGGTGAAGGGGAATGGAGGCTGGGCCCCCACTGGAAAAAATATGTGTTGGAAAAAGTAGGAACTTATGAATCAAATTGGCCTAGAGCAAATTTCTTCTACTCATTATTTCCTTGGAGAAAACAATATAACCCTCATAGGATTCATATTAGGGTAAGTGATGTGTTTGGCACATAGGAGAGACTTAGCAAATACTGTCTTTTTCTTCTTTCCTCTATATTGATGACACTAATGAAATTCAAAACATTTATAAATGTTCCCTTTCCACACATCGGACATTACTAGGTTTGAACCAATGCAATTACCTTTGCGATACCTAAGCCGTGCTCGTACATGTAGGCCAGGTTGAACATGGCTTGTGCACTGCGATACTTGTCAGCTGCAATGCTGTAATGTGTGGCTGCTGTTTCATAGTCTTTCTTAGTCCCATAGCCATAGTAATGGTAATCTCCAATTTTTACTCTAGCGAATGCATTGCCTGGTAAAAATATTAGAAAGAGAAAAAGAATCATAACTCAAGTGGCTCATGTGTAGTTCTCAAAAAGTCAACCTAATCATCTTTAAAAATTTTTTATGGAGCCGGGCGTGGTGGCGCACGCTTGTAATCCCAGCATTTGGGAGGCTGAGACCGGAGGATCCGGGTTCGAGGCCAGCCTCAGCTACCTAGTGAGGCACTCTGAAACTTAGTGAGACTCGGTTTCGAAATAAAGAATAAAAAATAGGGCTGGGGGTATAGCTCGGAGGTAGAATGCCCCAGAGTTCAATCCCTAGTACCGCAAAAAATAAAACTAAAAAAAATAAAAATTTTTTATGTATGTTGTAGGTTAACTTTTGTCTTATAATATGTGTATCCTTAAAGAACAATAAATTATAAATTTTACCTTTAAAATTCATTTTTTGAAGGTAGGACAACTCTTGGGAACTCAACCCCATCCCTCCCATTCTCAGATCTCATTCTTGAACTCCTACTTTCTTGTACCACTAGTTTTCTTCCTCTTTACCTGACCAACATCATTGGTCATTCAGACATGCTCTGTTATTTTCTATGAACAAAAATAAGCACTCTTTATCCCTTGGTATCTCCTTCTAGATACCACATACTTCTCTGTTCCTCTTACACTCAACCTTTTCATGGGGATGTTCTGCACTCGGGCTTTACCTCCCATGTACTCATCAACTTACTTCAGTCTGACTTCTGCCCTTTCTCCCATGCAAATGCCATTTTGAAGATGGTCAATGACCTCCAAGCAACCAAATCCATTGACCACATCTTTGTGCTCATCTTATTGAGCCTACAAGCAGCACTGGAATCCCTGGACCCATTTACCCAAGAACATTCCTTTATTGGCAGCAATGGCATAGATTTCTCTTGATTTTCCTCCACTTAATAGGCTTCTCCTTTTCAAATTCTTGCCCAATTCCTTTTCTACCCAATTTCTGAAAGCTGGCATGTCAAGGGCTTGTTCCTAACTCCCTTTTTCTCTCTTCTCCCACTCCTGCTCTCTTTATCTCAATTCTTTTCCTAGGTGACTTTATCTAGCCCAGTGCCTATCTTTATGTTAAATATTTCTGAATTTATATCTACAGTCTTATCACTTGTTTACTTGGATCTCAAACTTAAAATATCCAGTAGAGATTTCCTAATACCATATGCCCTTTTCCCCAAAGTCATCAACTTTTTCCACCTGTCTCAGTACTAGCACCACCATTGTTCAGACTATACGTCTAGGGAAATTATTCATAATTCCTCTTTCCCTCTCACTTCCCTCATCCAATTCATCAGCAAGTCCTGTTGGTTCCACCTCTAAAATCTATCTCCTAGCCGGGCGTGGTGGTGCAGGCTTGTAATCCCAGTACTTGGGAGGCTAAGACAGGAGGATTACAGGTTTGCAGCCAGCCTCAGCAACTTAGTGAGTCCCTGTTTCAAAATAAAAAATAAAATAGGTCTTGGAGTGTAGCTCAAGAGGTAGAACGCCCCTAGGTTCAATCCCCAGTAACACACACACACACACACACACACACACACACACACACACAAAAAAAAAAAAAAAAACATCTCTTGACATCTCCACCATGTAGTTCAAGCCTGGAATACTATATAAAAGCCTTCAAACTGTTCTTTATCTTCAATTTTTGATCCACTCTCCACACAACAGCCAGAGTGATCTTTTAAAATGTGAAATAAAATCATGTTATTTTCCTGTTTACAGTCTGCTAGTGGTTTCACATTATACTTGGAATAATCTCTAGATCCTTACTTGACCTGCCAGTCTTGCCTGGCATGCCTCCTGCCCCCTAACTAACCTCACTGCATGCCACTTTTTCGCCTGCTCTAGGTCCTGGCCTCCTCAATATTCCTTCAACACAACAAACTCGTTCTTGCCTAGGATTCTCGCACAGGGTTCCTTCATTCAAGTTTCGCTGCCTGGCATGTTTGGAATTCCTCTGATTCTTCCTGCGGCTGTTTTCTCGTCATTCAGGTCTCAGCACAAATGCCACCTCCCTCTTAGAGGCCTTCTCTGACTACCTTGTCACTTCATCCCCTCAGCCCCTGGCCCAGTGGTAATATATCCCATCTCCATCTTTTTTACCCTTCATAGCACACAACACTGTTATCTTGTTTCCTAGTTTATTTTCTCTCTCCATCATGAAGAAAGTAGCTACACAAGGGCAAGAATTACAAAGTTCTTAATCACTAATACCATCCCAGAACCTAGAATGGTACTTAATAAATATTTATGGAACAAATGGATAGACATAGTAGGAAACATTTTAGAAAATACTTTCCCTAGCCGGGCGTGGTGGCGCACACTTATAATCCCAGCATTCGGGAGGCTGAGACCAGAGGATCCGGGTTCGCAGCCAGCCTCAGCTACCTAGTGAGGCACTCCACAACTTAGTGAGACCCAGTTTCAAAATAAAGAATAAAAAATAGGGCTGGGGGTATAGCTCGGAGGTAGGCCGCCCCTGAATTCAATCCCTAGTACTGCAAAAAAAAAAAAAAAAAAAAAAAAAAGAAAAAGAAAATACTTTCCCTGGAGGTTAATTCATAATATTACTTTCCAAAAAACATGTATATATCAATGAGAAAAAAGTCACATGACTTTTTAAGAAATGTGACATCAGTCTTTTTTCTTTTTGGTACTAGGGTTGAACCCAAGGGCATTCTAATTCTGAGATACACCCCCAGACCTTTTAAAATTGTTTGTGTTTAAACAGGGTCTCACTAAGTTGCTGAGGGTCTCATGTATGCTCCACACCTCACAACCTCAGTCTTTTGGAAGGCTGCTTAGGGATCACTCCTGGGTGGGTGGGGTCTATGTATCTATTTGATAGAATGTTGTTTGAAAAGATGAAGGTAAACTCATCTGGGACATCCATCTGAGCTGTGCAACCCTAGTCTAGGACTACTTGGGAAAGAGGAAGTACCCCGTGTGTTATGGTCTGAGGTGTATCATTAAGTGATATGGGACTCTTTCCAAAATGACCTCTCCATTTGGTCTATTCAGTGCCTAAAATTCCTCTGGGTGGCAAAGTCCTTTTGATCTTCTAGAATTCCCTATTAAAATGTAGATACCTTTAAGAGAGACTCATCTTTAGTTCTCTCTTAGTAGAGCTAATGTTATAAAATTCTTAAAGTGACATTGGTTTTAAGGGCTTGCTTCCTAGAGGCTTCAAAATATATAGGCGACTGGTAACAAGGCCATACAGGGACCCACCCTGGAGAGGGCATGGACAGGCCTGGAGGGACAGGACATCCATGAGCTAAAGAGCACCCACTCCATCTCTAATCTTGCCCAAAGCTGCTCTCCTTTGCCGCTGTGGTTCTTCCCGAGCCACAACCACGGAGGGAGAGGGCTCTTCTGTGCAATTTCATGCTTTACAAGCTCTAAGCAGGAGCTCTGAAGTCTCTGGAATGGAAAGCAGTGAACAAGCTGATGCTCAGAGGGTTCAGTTCTCTCCTAACGAGGGGACCGACTGGGAGAACAGGGTGATCCTGACAGCTTCCTGGGGGGATCAGTTGATAGTAGAAGATTTCTACTTCAATTTCACAGTTACAAAGTGGTTACTGAGTCCTGATGGCTCAGCACCCTCTTCACATGAAGCAATTGCTAAAAGAAGCACCATTAGCAACTAATTGGAAAATTTGATTATTATATTTCCTAACCCCCGAGTGAGCCACTCAGCAGCCATATCTTTGGAGATACTTATACCTGACCTCTCTTGTGACACGTAATTATTTTTAGTTGCCTGACTTTTTTTATATTGGCGGATTTTATTTAATATTAATGTCCCCTCATTTTCATTTTCTCTTTTCCTTGGCCCAATTTCCACACCATTTCCTGGCTAGGAATAAGCCTGTATTTGTTGCAACTGAGCTGATTTGCCATGGCTGAGAGATTGCTGGTGTTGTTTTCGTGCTCCAAATAAGGTCTTTATTATATTCTAGAAAACATAGACTTTTTAAAAGGGAATTTCTCACTAAAATTGCATTAATGGCTTGGTGCTGTATTACCAGTTCAGCTGGATTTCAGAAGGTACCCCTGTGATTTTTTCCTCTACCTCATATTAGCATCAACTAAGAGCCAATTTTTTTTATCCTATCCACTTCCTGTTAAAATAAATGATTCAGCCTTAGCATGAGATGATTTTAAGGAACTTAACTGGAAGCAGAATTGCTCTCTGACTGCAAGAGTTCCTCACATATCCAAATGCCAATTATGACAACTTTGCAATATCTCTCTGCTTGTGTGTGTGTGGGGGGTGGGGGGCGGGTACTGGGGATTGAAACTAGGGGCATTCTACCTCTGAGCTCCACCCCCAGTTTGACTTCTTATTCTTTATTTTGAAAGGGTCTCACTAAGTTGCAGGGGGCTGGCTGTGAACCCGAGATCCTCCTGTTTCAGCCTCCCAAGTTCTGAGATTACAAGTGTGCGCCACCACGCCTGGCTATCTCTCTGCTTTTAATAATATAATTTTAGGGGAAATTTTTAGAAAAGACATGGTTATGCAAATGCCACCTGCCAAAGTTGTTCCCACCAACGGTATTTTACATTCTTCACCACATGTAAAACCAGTAAGTGGGAACAATCTTCCCACTATTCTCTTTGTCTTTTTTTTGTTGTTGTTGTTGTTCTAACATGTTAATGGTTAGGGTAAAGATCAGAAGTTTGTAGTAATTATCAATGTGATATTTTAGAAGAGAAATCAAATGATTTTTAGATACATAATTAATTTTGTCTATAAACTCATAGAGACATAGGCTACATCTCTGATTAGTTCAGTAAACAACTCAGCAAGTGAGTGACTGAAGCCAGACTAAGAAAATTGGTTTCTTGAGTAAAATTATCATGTTTCAAGCAACTGCTTTGATGCCATGGAAACAGAGCCATAAAAAAAAAGTCTAGGGTTTGCTAAACCAAGGGACTTTGAGAATAATAAAATAAATTCCTGGAAATGACCTCTAATATCAGTATAATCAAAATGCCACCTACTTGATATCCTTTAGCATTCTGCCTATTTTTTTAAGAACACAGCTGAAGCTAATCAGATGAATAGTAGTGGACAGAGACCAGGTATATGCTTATTTTTATCTAGCCTTTATACCTTGAATGGCAGCCCGATTCCACAGAAGAAGTGCCATTGGATACATCTTCTCTTTTTCAAGAATTTTAGCCTTTTCTTAAAAAAAAAAAAGGAGACATTGCATTAAGAAGGCTTAAAATGCCTCTGTAGTAAAGTCACATATGCATATGCAAGATTGGGAAATTGCAGAGAATTTTAACTTATCTTACTAGATTCCAAAATGAATGCTGAATTGCTTTGAGCTACTTCATACCCCATTTCTGCAAGCAGTGCATATTGAACAAGAGAAGAATCTATATCACCATCCTTATAGGCAAAGTAAGCTGTCAGAAATTTTTCAGCCCAGTGGCCTAGTTCACAGACACCTTTATAAAGCTGTATATAGGAAGAAAAACCAAGCAGACTAGTTAGCCAATGCACTTCATCCTAAGAAAATGATCAATGAAACGTCCTGTTGTCTGGTAAGGCAAGAATTTTAAACATAATGCATGGCTTTTGCAAATTATTTAGAGCAAAGAGTTAATATAGGCACAAAGATTACAAGTGTATCTTTTTCTTTTTTGTCTTGAGCAAAACTTCCTCAGGCCTATTTTTGTATAATAGACTTTCCCAGCTTAGAGGCTATTTGGAAGGACAAGAATATATTGACTTCAGGAGGTTTGTTTTTTTTTTAAAGGGGCCTTCCTGGGCACTGCTGCTCTTCATGGGCAAGTTACAAGGCCATAGCTAATGTGGAAAGGGGAGAATGAAGGGAAGACAGTGCCTGAGGGTATAGGTGACATAAACGCTAGGGGAGGTGTGCACAACTCTATTGGAACAAATGTCAACTTAGCTGAATAGCCCTTATGTAACCAAAAGAGGTTAGCCATACATAATTCATTAGGAAGTTGGCAATGGAGCAAATCTAAAGATAGATTATTAGTTGGCAGCTTTTGAAGTGAATTTCAGAGGGACCAGATTGCAACATGGAGATATTTATACTGGTGTAGCGGACATATTTAATAAATCAATGAAGGGCATTAAGGTCCTAAAAGCATTCTTTTGAAAAGTACACTACTGGCTCAAGCTGAAAGAACCCATTTTCTCAAATGTCATCCAAATCATCCAAAAACGTAAGGACCCTGCTTTCTGGGAAGAAGTGAGCCACATTCCCGAGGCTAAATCAAACCTTTCCCGAGTAGCAACTCCCAATACCATTAAAAATGCCAGATTGCCCCGGTGATTTGACTGAAGGCTGAAACAGAGCTCCTTAACTGAATTCTGAGGTGAGCTCTGAATGTGATGGAAAGCCAAATTCAAGAGAAGAGAGATGAGAGATTTTTCTTTTTCCTTTTCCCAATCTGAATTATAACACTATTTTTCCTCTCTGGCAAATGTCAGTGTTCAAATTGTGAACTGGAAGAAAAGAGGCAATATTCATAAAATAATAGGCACCAAGAATTTAAGGGCACTAGCACCTCCTCTATGTGACAAATGAAAAGAATTTTAAAAACAGTGCAGTATTTACCTCCACAGCAGTTCTGCATGATCGTAACACCCCTGTTCCCGTTGCATACATTTCGGCCAGGTAATAAATGGCAAGGGGCTGCCCACTCTGAGATGCCAAGTAGAAATATTTGAAGGCAAGTTTATAATCCTTCCATACTCCAGAGCCAGCTGAAAAAATTAAAAAAAAAAACTTTATTTTATTCACTGGGTGTAATGGTGCATGCCTATAATCCCAGTACTTGGGAGGCTGAGACAGGAGGATCATAGGTTCAAGGCCAGCCTCAGCAATTTAACAAGACACTGTTTAAAAATAGAAAGTAAAATAGGGATGGGGTTGTAGCTCAGAGGTAGAATGCCCCTGGGTTCAATCCCTAGTACCACAAAAATAAATAGATAAATTTTATTTTATTTTATTTTTACATTATTATTTATGGATATAATAGTCATAGTGATGCCTGCTAACTTAAATAGCATAGGGAAAACCAACCAAGAGTCAAACTGCTTTAAGTCCACTATTTAAAGGGAGGAGGCTAAGTTAGGTTATAAGTTTGAATATGGAAATGTATGATCTTGACCTATTCAGAAATCTAAGAAAGAAATGTTTAGTCTAATGAAAGGTGGCACAACTCAAGTTAATGAAAAGGAGACCAAGTGGTGGTCTCTGAGGACTAGAGGCTCTACCATGACCTACTTGCAATTCCTGTCATCCTTTCACACCAGGACACCAGTATAGCTCGCCCAGCTACAACTAGGGAGCAGGACATTCCCAGCACCAAGAAACCAGCTCCGTCCCAGCTCATGGTTGGAGCAAGAAGAAGCATTTGGTGCTGGGGCAGAGAATCAGAAGCTGCTCCAGGTGCTGGGGATCTTGTCCTGGCTCTCCCATTACCCCTCTTTTTGAGTTGGGTACATCTAGGCACTTCACTTGCAAAAGGAAGGGCTTTCCTTAGATGGACTTTAAATTCCCTTCCAGCTCTAATGTTGCATGGCCTTTAGAGGCAATGCCATATAGTGATTGTGGGCAAAAGCTCTGGAGGCACGTTGCTTGAATCTGAATCCCAGCTCCGCTAACTGTGTGGTCTTGCTCAAGATGTCTGACCTCAGTATGGCTCAGTTCACTCTTCTGTAAACTATGGGGTAGCCCCTAAATGTGTAGAGAGGGTTAAATCAGTTAAAACATACAAATACTTAGTATACATTAGCCTTTACTATTACTCTTGTTTTAGAAGCTCAAGGAATCTGACAGATCCTGAGCTGAGGACTTGGAATTCAGTTGAAATACAAGGCCTTACCCCCCTCCCCTTATATAGTGAAAACCAAATCTCAACTGCTAGACCACTGTGGAGAAGGCCAGCTGACCTCTTGACCAGATTTGACCTTCTTGATGATGCAGTCAGCTGCTGACCTGGCTCTACCTTGGTATGAAGGACTTGGTGGGGACTTGTTCAGATCTCCTGGTGTTACCCACTCCCTCTCTCAGGCCCCATGGAGATTATTACAAACCCTCTACCCCAACTACTCCACCCTTGCCCTGAGAAGGCAACTTTTCACCTATGAAATAATTGAGGAAAACTTCACATTGTCTTTCCTCACTCGCCCCATCCCCTGCCCTATATTTATATCACACCATCCTTTCCTCCCTCCATCCAGTCTTCAAGGATGAGAAATCCACTTCCCTATCATGGTTAATGAAGCCTTGGCGTACTTAGGCTCATCAGATCCTAATACCAACTTTTCCCAGAACTTCTTTTCATCAATTACAATTATGCACAGGTCTCTGACCATCTAAAAACAACTTGCTCTCGGTTCATGTACCCTTCATGCTTTATCCATCTCTCTCCTTCCCTTTCAAGGCACACTTTGTGCAAGAATATTTTTACTCACCTATTTCCTCACCTTCCATTCACACCCTAACCCATTGTCAACTGGCTTCCACCCCAACCAGTCTAATAATCTCGCCAACATTCTACATATTGTCAAGCCCCAAGGATACTTGGTCGGTCGGTCGGTCGGTCCTTCCTTCCTTCCTTCCTTCCTTCCTTCCTTCCTTCCTTCCTTCCTTTCTTCCTCCTCTCCCCATCCCCTCTCCCCCTCCTCCTCCTGGCTTCTCACTGCATTTCACAGCTATGCTTTTCATTCCTTTATTCTTTCTGGAAAGCTCTGCCTCTTTAGCTCCTTCTTAAGATAATTTTCCCTCTGTTCCTCTGACCATGCCTTTTAATTCTTCTTGGTGATTATTCTTCCTCTACCTATCCTTTCAAAATGACACAGAGGATCATCGTATTTCTGACCATAGCCCACTATTCTTCCCCTTACGCTCTCTCTTTTCTCTTTTCCCTTTGCAATATCAGCTACTCTTTTTTTTTTTTGCGGTATTGGGGGTTGAACTCAGGGGCATTCTACCTCTGAGCTACACCCCCAGCCCTATTTTTTTATTCTTTATTTTGAAACAGGGTCTCACTAAGTTGCGGAGTGCCTCACTAGGTAGCTGAGGCTGGCCAGGAACCCGGATCCTCCAGTCTCTGCCTCCCAAATGCTGGGATTGCAAGCATGCGCCACCACGCTCGGCTACAATATCAGCTACTCTTAACTTACACCTGTATGTTGATGCCTCCCAAATCTTTCTATCTACACTTTGACCTTTCTCCTGAGTTTCAAACTTGCTTCAGGTGTGTGCATTGGGTATCATAAGATCCTCAAACTTAACCTTGACCTTCCTGACTCTCTACCTCCTTGCCCCCTCCCCCAACTGAAACCTTTTCTTTAATCTTCAAATCCCTCTTCAAACTGCTGCCTGCTTGTTCTTTCTGAACAATTCACACCAACCATTTGATTTTTTCTGTAAAAGGAGCAGACTTATGAATGCATATGCCATTCTAAATAAAGCAGTCATATTTGTAGTACCTACAGTAGTACATGAAGCCTAACTGGAACTGTGCATTGGGCCATCCTTTCTCTGCAGCTTTCTGAAAGTATTTAAGTGCTTCGGCATAATTCTGTAAGATAATTACACTCTATTACTCTAAGCTATATTCACAACTCCATGGTAACAATTGCCTTCCACTTCTTTTAAGAGTATAGTCAATGCCTTATGGACTAATTAAAATAGCACCAGACATTTATTACATTTTATTTAATTTTATATTAGATTATATTAAGAAAGAATTATTTCATTTTCATTGTAAATTATATCTTTTTCTACATTGACAGTAGGTTTTATTAGATACCAGGAGAAGGTCACTTAAAAGACAGGTTAAACCAAGAAGATAAAGTTCTCTATCAATAAAATCCTCAGGGGATAGATTTTTCTAAGGCTCTTTAGAATCTGATTCTAAGTTATAATTAGAGTTGCTATTCTTGTCACAAGCTTGTTCCTCTCTGTCTCTTTGGCAAATATTTTACCGAATTATTTTATTCTCCATTATCAGATATAATACTTTGACCAACCAGATAATAGAGACTAATTCCCATAAATTAATGAATGCCCATGAATTTCACCCTATAAATTGCTAAAAAAAAAAAACAGGTTAAAAGATAATAACATTATTAAACTTACCACAGGAACTCCTTTTCCATAAAAGTAAAGAAGACCAAGTCCATGAAGACCAATTGCATTGCCCTAGAAGAATTTTTAAAACTCTTAAGTAAAGTCCTAGATGAATTAATGATAAAGAAATTACTGAAAAAATCATTCAAAGTATTTTAAATACATCCAGTATGAGATTAATCAAGGCAAGGCTAACCAAGCAGTTGGCAGATTCTGATCCTCTTTAGTTTATCTTCTATACCTTCTTAGCCCCCTTTGACTAGAAAATAGAAGAGGGAAATGAATGTCAAATCCATATTCTTTTTTTGGGGGGGAGGGGTACTGGGGATTGAACTCAGGGGCATTGTACCTCTGAGCTACACCCCCAGCCCTCTTTTTTATTCTTCTATTTGGAAACAGGGTCTCACTAAGTTGCGGAGTGCCTCACTAAGTAGCTGAGGCTGGCTGCGAACCCGGATCCTCTGGTCTCAGCCTCCTCAAATGCTGGGATTACAAGCGTGTGCCACCACGCCCAGCCAAATCCATATTCCATTTTTCATTCAATGCATATTTAATATTTACTTTGTGCGTGATTCCATAACAGGCACCGGGCAGAGGTAAGATGTGAGAAGTGAAAGATGAGATGAACCATGAGCCCTCCTTTGGAATTTTTATAGACTAGTGGGCTTTGAGCCATATCAAAGGGGTGGGTCAGATTTCTTAAGGTGATGCCAAATGTGCTGAGTCCTAATGTGAAATCAATTATCAACTGAGAAGAGGGACATTCAACTGCTTGGCCAAGGCTATGAATTAAAGAGAATTAAGCTTTCAGTGGTAACATTTGAGCTGGATTTTGAAGGATATATAAAAGTTTTCCAGAAAGGGGAATTCTATCCAGACAAATGGCTAAATACATTTTAGAGACTGTGGATTTCAATCCAGACCCTTCAGGCAGTTAAAGCATTGTTGGAATATGTTTCTTTATCAAATATGACTGCTTATAATATCACTAATGTTTTCTTTTCCACTTGATGCTAATTGCCATTTATTTTTATGATTAATATTCTAAGTACTCTGAGAATATTTAGCACATTTAGTACCAGAAGACAATGCTCATGTTCAAATGTATTGATATGTAGTATATCAATCCCAGATGAAGAATGAACCTTGAAAGTGACTTCCTCAACTAGAAAACATGTTTCCTGTCTCCCCTCATGCATCTCTCCCTCTGGTAACCATGTCAGGAGCCAAGGCTTGGCCACTTGCCTTTCCTTCAGCTGTAGATTTCCTATACAGGTTTATTGTATTTCCTCAGGAACTTAGGTTCTGAAAGCTCCTCAAGTTTCTTCTTAGCACCTAAATTTAGTTATTGTGGATACCACCAGAGTATGCCTCCGTGAATAGCACATATGTAGAGAAGGCCTATTTCAAATCTGTTTCAAGAATCCAAACTTTGAGCTTATGTATATCAAAGGACCCACTATTGTAAGAGTTTTTATTTAATGGATAAATTTAAGTTTATTCATAATATAATAGTGAAAATGAATGATGCAGAACTAGAGGATGAATACTGGTGAATCTCACAAACATGATTTTGAACTAAAGAAAAGTTACAGGAGGATATATATATCATTTATATAAAGTTCAAAAATGTACAAAATTAATGTATAATTTAGGAATATATATATATATAAAAGCAGAATGAAAAAAAGAGAATAATAAGCACAAAATCCATGACAGCATTATTTCTGAGGGTTTAGTTAGGAAGGAGAGGCCATCAGGCAGGAATTCATAGGAGGCGTCAGCAGTCTGGTAAGGTCCTATTTCATAAGCTGAGTGGAGGGTACAAGGCATTGGTTATTTCTGTGCATGCACGTGCATGCACACATACACACATGTACACACACATATACCTGCAGAAGCACTGGGGAAGGCCAGGAAGGGAGCAAGACCCTTCTTTTGTGAAGGGAGCAGCACATGCTTCTTGAAATGACCCGGTACACCTGGGAAACCAACACTGTCCGTACTTGAGCATGAGCTGTATGGAGGAAGGGTGAGGCGCTCCTTCACACGCACTGCGTTTGTGGAGCTTCCGCTAAGGGCCGGCACTGCACTGCACACGCGGACACACAGCTACGAGACTCAGTGCCTGTCCTGGAGCTAACAGTCGATGGCAGCACAGTGTGGTAAGCGTTGCGGTGGGGAGGTCTGAGAGTGCAGGTGACAGGCCCGAATCCAGAGGAGTCTCCCAGAGAAGATGACACTGAAGAGGCCTTCCTCTCCAGTTCTCTCTCTCTCTCTCTTTTTTTTTAGTATGAACATTTTTTTTATTCGTGCATTGTAAGCATACATCTTTGTTAGGTACAAATCGATAACGACATATGTGCCCACATTTCTCATTTGACCTCTTCCCCAAATTCGCACCCCGCTCCCTCACCCTCCCTCCCTCTCAAGTTCAGTTTAGTGAGTGACCTTGATATACATTAGGATGCCCCTCCCCCCCCACCCCATCCCAACCCTCGTCCATCCCCTTCGGTTACATCAACTTCTTTGTTTATCGAGGGCCACTCCTTTTCCATCTGGAGACCCTCCTATGCCCCATCTTCTCCCTAGCATCCACATATTAGGGAGAACATATGCTTCTTTACTCTTTGTGACTGGCTAATCTCACTTAACATAATGTTTTCCAGTTGCATCCATTTCCCTGCAAATAACATGATTTTGTTCTTTATGGCTGAGTAAAATTCCATTGTGTACATATACCATAGTTTTGTAATCCATCAATCTGTCAATGGACATCTTGCCTGCTTCCATAGTTTGGCAATTGTGAATTGTGCCAGTATAAACATAGATACATATGCATTCGTCTGATAGTTTGGTTTCCATTCTTTTGGGTAGATACCCAGAAGTGGTGTTGCTGGATCATATGGTAGGTTCATTCCCAGTCACCTGAGGATCCTCCATACTGTTTTCCAAAGTGGTTGCACTAATTTGCAATCCCACCAACAATGTATTAGGGTTCCCACTTCTCCACATCCTTGCCAGCAGTTGTTGTTGTTTGTGTTTTTTATGATTGCCGTTCTGATTGGGTTTAGGTGAAATCTCAAGGTAGTTTTGATTTGCATCTCTCTGATTGCTAATGATGTGGAACATTTCCTCATACATTTATTGGCCATTTGTATTTCTTCTTTTGTGAAGTGTCTATTTAAATCCTTTGCCCATTTTTTTGATTGGGTTATTTGCTTTCTTAGCTGTGATTTTCTTGATTTCTTTGTATACCCTAGATATTAGACCTCTATCTGAAGAGTAACTGGTGAAAATCTTCTCCCACTCTGTAGGCTCCCTGTTGAGGTTCTTTTTTTTTTTTTTTTTTTTTTTTTTTTTTT
>PVLC010001815.1:91384-130855 GCA_004027655.1 Graphiurus murinus | reverse complement strand
CGGGCGTGGTGGCGCACGCTTGTAATCCCAGCATTCGGGAGGCTGAGACCGGAGGATCTGGGTTCGCGGCCAGCCTCAGCTACCTAGTGAGGCACTCCGCAACTTAGTGAGACTCGGTTTCAAAATAAAGAATAAAAAATAGGGCTGGGGGTGTAGCTCGGAGGTAGAATGCCTCTGAGTTCAATCCCCAGTACCGCAATAAATAAATAAATAAATAAATTAAAATATTTATTTATATGGGGCGAAAGAGAGAGAGAGAATGATAGAAAGAAATGTGTAATTGGGCATGGTGGTGCATGCCTATAATCCCAGTACTTGGGAGGCTGAGACAGGAGGATCACAGGTTGGAGGTCAGCCTCAGCAACATAGCAATACTCTCAGGAATGTAGTGAGAACTTGTTTCAAAACAAAAAATATAAAAGGACTGGGGGGTGTAGCTTGGAGGTAGAATGCCCCTGGGTTCAATCTCGAGTATCACAAATAAAAATAAATAAGCCAAAGCCGAGTGTGGTGGTACACACTTGTAATCCCAGTACTTGGGAGGCTGGGTTCGAGGCCAGCCTCAGCTACTTAGTGAAGCCCTCTGCAACTTAGTGAGACCCTTTTTCAAAATAAAGAATAAAAAATAGGGCTGGGGGTAGAGCTCAGAGGTAGAATGCCCCTGGGTTCAATCCCCAGTACTGCAAAATAAATAAATAAATAAAATAAAATAAATAAGTAAAAGGTGGTAAAATGTTACCATTTGAGAGGTCTATGGGAAGAGTTCTTGTGTTTTTTCTGCACAACTGAAATTATTTCAAAATGAAAAGTCAAGTATCCTGGGAGAAAAAGAGCTGGGGACGGTTCTCAAGAACTGGGGTCAGTTCCCATGTCGAGGAGACGGAAGAGACCCCGCGATGACCGAGGGGCGCTCCACCCGTGGGAAGTCCAGCCGCTGGGAGCAGACCTGACTGTGGAGGGCCGGGCGTCCTTGGCACGGGGTCCCACGGAGCCCCCCAGGAGCCCGCCCTCACGATTCCCAGGTGTGCGCCGGGCTCCGGGATGTCTGTGACCCTGTCTCACACAGGTTCAGCAAGAAGCTGTTTATGGAAGAGAGACGGAGCCGGGAGAGACGGAGCGCGCGCTCCCCCTGCGGACGCAGTGGGGACGCAGCCTCGGCCCCGCTCTTCCCTCTCCGACCACCAGGGGTCTCTGTGTGACGCAGCGGCAGGCGCCTGTCATTTCTGGGTGTTCCAAGCCTGGGAGAGGGGGAGCTGGTGCCCTGCAGGGCTCCCCAGTGCCCTGGCCCCTGCTCCCTGCAGCGTCCCAGGACGAGGGTCTCTGTCGCCCCCACCGTCCTTGGCTGCAATGCAGACCTTGGCCCTGCCGTTTTCCTTGACCTCCAGAGAAAGAGAACTACTAGACATTTAAAGAGATCCCCCTCCGGGCCTGGCTCAGGCACCACCGAGAACTCTGCCAGCCGGTGCGGGAGGGACTCTTCGATCCCTTGGTCCCGGGAGCTGGCCTTGTCCCGGGGAAGACCGCACACTTCAGGACAGACAGCGTTCCTGTGAAGGACCTGCGCGGGCCCCCAGGTCCTTTGCCCTCTTGGATTCCACACAAGTGTCCTGTGTCTGCTGTCACAGAAACACCCTGAACTGAGGGGCTTACACCAGGAGTGTACCCTCCCCCGGGTCTGGGTGCTCAGTCTGCAGCCTCCTTGGGCTCAGTACTGGGGTCCTGTCACCTTCCTCTTGGTCCCTGCACCAGGCCACCAGCCTCCAGGTAGCACCTCTGTGAAGACCCCGTTTCCAAACAAGGCCACGTCGGGAGGTCTGGGGTGGACATGTGTTTTGGGGGAAACAGTGTTCCACCCGGCACAGCCCCCCAAGGGGGAAGGGAGCTTCGGGGGGAGCAGGACCACAGGGCCACCGCAGGACCCCGCCACACCTATAAACTCGCTACCACCCCAGGGAGGCCGGGCGGCAGCTGGGAAGTGCCGAGTTGCTGGTGTCCGTCGGTCCAGGCCTCTGCACAGGACAAGTAGAGAGAGCCCCGGGCCAGGTGTGGGGACAGGCAGCACCTGGGAGTCGGGCCACCAAGAGAAGCCACCAGCACCGAAGAATGCAACCAGAGCCTGGGCACTGCCCTGTCCCTGCAGCCCACGTGGGGACTGTGCCTTCTAAGTAGGTAACTGTCATGATCTCATTTTTTCCGGGGAGAAGATCAAAGGCCAGAGATGTCAGGTGGCTTGCCCAGGGTCACGCAGCGGAGATTTGAACCTGTGTGCAGCCGAATCTAAAGTCCTTGCTTTGTATATACTTAAAAACAAAACAGACACCCGGGCGTGGTGGTGCACACTTGTAATCCCAGCATTCGGGAGGCTGAGACCAGAGGATCCGGGTTTGCGGCCAGCCTCCGCTACCTAGTGAGGCACTCCTCAACTTAGTGAGACTCAGTTTCAAAATAAAGAATAAAAACTAGGGCTGGGGGTATAGCTCGGAGGTAGAATGCCTCTGAGTTCAATCCCTAGTACCGCAAAATAAATAAATAAATAATAAATAAAAAAAATAAAAAAATAAAAACAAAACAGACACCAAATATCACAGCCAGGTGTGGTGGCCCATGGCTGAAATCCTACTACTTGGGAGGCTGAGACCGGAGGATCCCAGATTCAAGGCTAGTCTCAGCAACTTAGTGAGATCTTGTTTAAAAATAAAAAAAATAAAAATAAAAAAGGCCAGGGATACAACTCAGGGGTGGAATGCCCTTGGATTCAATCCCCAGGACCACAAAAACAAAACAAAACAAAACAAAAAACCTCACAAACTTCTCCACGAGGAAAAACCTTCAAACACACACAAACAGAATAACATAACAAGCCTCTGGGTGGTAACCACCACCCAACTTTCTGCTGCTGCGTCCTGTCCGCCTCCACCCTCGGCCCAGCCCTTTTTATGGTTGATATTTGTATTTCTTTCAAGCAACTTGCGTATGCGTTGACATGCATCCATCTCACAATTCACAAAATTTGGACTCCAGCAAGTGCGACTTTGTCTCTGCTTGACATTAGTTCCCGTCGTATTAACTCTGCTCACCGTGACAAGGGGCAGACAGTGTGGTCCAGAAGGGACCCAAGAGACCTCATGTTGAACGTGCTCCTTTATTGTCCTCTGAGCTGTTGCTCCCGAGCCCTCCATTCCTGACGCAAGACCTCAGGACGCCCAGGACCTGCCCTCTGGAGCCAGCCTGCTGCTCCAGAGGGTCAGCAGGCAAATGACCCAGAGCCCTCTCCACCCCGCTTCCCTGAGAACCCAGTTACCTGGAAGCATCAGAGCCTCCATCCTCAAAGGGGGTGGGACCTCTCTGGGACCCCCCCTTCCAGGCTGGGAAGGCGGTCCCTGTGGAAGGGTTGCTGTGGCAACCAGCTGTGGCTCCTCCCAGGGCCTGCTGTGGGCAGCCTCGTTGCTTGGCAACCAAGGGCAGCGTCCCTGGAGCCCAGGCTACACAGCTGTGCCGGGCTTCTCCTGGGCCAGAGGGACCCCGAGGGGGGGCTGCTTGTTCACGGGGATCAGGACAGCTGTGTCTCTGGTCACAATGAATGTCGTCCTCTCTAGGTGAGTGGCCCTGTGCTGGTGCGGTGGGGAGGGAGGCGGAGGCGGGAGTTTTGGGGGCCTGGGTACCAAGAAAGAGGAGGGTGGGGGGACTGCTGGGGAGGGGCGTGAGCTCTCCTGCAGTACCCCTCAAGGTCAAGGGGACACAGGGCTCTGGACATGGGGGCCTCCAGCTCCAGCCTCTGTCTGCTTCTCCGGCTTTCTTGCTGCAGATCTGGGGTAGCCAAATACACTAGGTCGGTCCCCTGCCTCCCTTGCCAGCTCCCCCCTGGAAAGCCACCCCTCCTGCCTCCACACCCACCAGGCCTCCTGCCTGCCCATGCCCTACCGCGCTCCCTCGCAGCTGGCCTTTCCAGCTTCCTTGCCCAGATCCGCTGCAACTCAGGTTGCTTCAGCACTGGCTTCTGGCCTTGCTCCTGGAATCTGGTTTGCATGTCCAAGCGGCCCAGGGAATGGGCACGTGGAACCTGTGCCCGGGAGAGCTGGGGGACTGAGGGGCGTTGCCGATCACACCTGGCGGACCAGAGCCTGCAGCCCGCTGTGTGACCTCTAGCAGAACACTTCCCCTCTCTGGGCCTCGGTTTTACTTGATTTTAAAATGGTGACCGCAAGACGGTACTTACTAGGTGACCCAGGCAGGGCGTTTTGCAAGTTGTAAAGTGGAGCACACAGTAGGTCTGGTGCGGAGGACAAAGGGCTGCTCCTCGGGCCGTTTCCAGCTTTAGGGAAGTGGTTAGAGGGGTGCTCCCAAGCAGCTGTGGTCAAAGGGGGAGGGGAGGACAGAAGAGAGGGGCCCCGGGGAGGGCGGATACTGCAGCCGCTGCTCCTCCGCTAAGTCAGGAAGACCCAGACCTCGTGTTGTTCGTTGAACCCCATGATGGCCAGGCAGGCGAGGAGCAGGTGCAGAGGAGTCCACGCTAGCACCCAGGAAGTCCCGGGAGAGAACCCAGCCTGACAGTCAGCAGCACGCAGAAGGCTCGGATGAGGATCTCCAGGGTTGGAGCAGGGGAGGAGGAGGGCAGGCAGAGCACAGGGGCTTCTAGGGCGGCGAGGACCCTGCGGGTGCTGGGATAGGGACACACAGTACTGTGCGCCTGTCAAAACTCACACAGCGCGTGAGGCCAGAGTGAACCCACAGGTGGAGAGGCTGCGTGCGGCCCATGGTAAGGGATCTGACCAAGCAGGACCCCAGGAGACGGGCTGGAGACCAGTGGGGACTGAACCTTCTACTCAGTTTTCTGTAAACCTGAAACTGGCCCCCTCAAAAGTATTATTTAAGCCGGGCATGGTGGTGCACATTTGTAATCCCAGTACTTGGGAGGCTGAGACAGGAGGATCGCAGGTCTGTGGCCAGTCTCAGCAACTTAGTGAGGCCCTCCGAAACTTTGTGAGACCCTGTTTCAAAATAAAGAATAAAAAATAGGGCTGGGGATGTAGCTCAGAGGCAGAATTCCCCTGTGTTTAATTCCCAGTGCCACATATACACAAAAATATTGTTTAAGCCGGGTGTGGTGGTGCATGTTTGTAATCCCAGTACTTGGGAGGTTGAGACAGGAGGATCCGGGTTTGTGGCCAGCCTCAGCTACTTAGTGAGACCCTCAGCAACTTAGAAATACCCTGTTTCAAAATAAAAAATAAAATAGTACTGGGGATGTAGCCCAGAGGTAGAATGCCCCTGGGTTTAATCCCTAGTACCGCACACACACACACACACACACACACACACACACACACACACACTTATTTTAATTTTAATTTTATTTTTATTTTTGCGGTACCAGGGGCATTCTACCTCCCAGTTGCACCCCAGCCCTGTTTTTAATTCTTTATTTTGAAACAGGGTCTCACTAAGTTGCAGAGGGCCTCACTAAGTAGCTGAGGCTGGCTACCAACCTGCGATCCTCCTGTCTCAGCCTCCCAAGTACTGGAATTACAAGTGTGCGCCACCCCGCCCGACCTAACTTATTATTACTATTTGTTTAAAGCCCAGGGTTTGGAGGAGAGCGTTCTGACAGCATGGGAGGGAGGCAGGCAGGCAGGGAGTTTCGGAAGGAAGAGGCCTCTGCAGCCAGGGACTGGGGAATACAGAGCAGCTGTAGGAAGGTAAAGGCCCCTCCCAGAGCCCAGGAAGGAGGGGACAGGCGTGGAGCAAGCCTGGGTTTGCACCCTGCACCCCACCACTGACCAGTGTGTGACTGGGCAAGCTCCCTCCCGGTCTTCAGGGGCCCAACGCTGTCACCCAAGGCCATCTGGACAGGCTGGGCTTGACACACTGGAGGGGCCGGCCGCGGTAGCTCCTGTGATTACGACCCTGTCTGCTTCGGGTACAAATGGGGTCCCTGGTCAAGGTCCTTCCCTGGCGGGGCATTACCACCTGGCGTGGCACCTCAGGCTCCCGCCTCCCCAGGGACACCCAGGTGCGGGTGATGGAGGACACGGTGACCAATGCCGAGAAGTACTTTGGGCAGTTCTGCTCCCTGCTGGCTGCCTACACGCGCAAGACAGCCCGGCTGCGGGACAAGGCGGACCAGCTGGTCAAGCAGCTCTTTGACTTCGCCAACGCCGAGAGCCCTGAGCTGCGGGCTACGGTGCGGGCCTTCGCCGAGGACCTGGCCAAGGTGCAGGATTACCGCCAGGCTGAGGTAAGTGGGCTCAGTCTGCAGCCCAAGTTGGGTGCAAGGAGGACAGACATCTGTGCCCCCCCCCCGCCTGGGGTCCCACAGCCTGCAGCCAGGGGGCTTCACTGAGCTGCAGGAGGCCGGGACCAGTAAGGAGACGTTGGACAGAAGACCTGCAAGGAACGAGGGGGGCAAGGAGGTTGGCAGGAGCTAGGAAATGAAGGGAAATCCACCAACTACGGGTCCGCTTCAGGGACAGAAGGCAGGAGGGGCAATGACTACAGACAGGGGGACTCCTTGCACGAGCGTCACAGCAGTTGGCACAGTCGGGCGTGGTGTCACAGGCCTGGAATCCCAGTGCTTGGGAGCCTGAGACAGGAGGATCACAGGTTGGAGGCTGGCCTTAGCAACTTAGTGAAGCCCTCAGCAGCTTAGCCAGACCCTGTTTCAAAATAAAAAATAAAAAGGGCTGGGAGTGTAGCTCAGAGGTAGAAAGCCCCTGGGTTTAATCCTCAGTACCAAAATAAACAAATAAAAATGAAAAAAACAAAAACAAAACCAGTTAGCAAGCTGCAGGCTGTGGTAGAGATGGCAGGGAGGGGGGACCTCCCGGTGCCCCAGGCCAGCCAAGCTCAGCCGGACACAGTCGTGCTTTCAGGACACAGGTGGAATGTCCCCAGAACAAGCCCTGGTGCTCTACTCCTCACACGGTCCTTCATCCTGATGTCACTTGGCAACGGGTGCTAATTGTCTTTTTTTTTTTTTTTTAGAGGAATGTAAGAGGTTTAGTTAGGGAAGCAGTGGTACAGCTCAAGAGAAGGCCATGATCAAGGTGTAGGTTCCAGAGAAAGGGTCTGGAACAGTCTATTTCTGGAAGTGGAAAACGGTGGCAAGTTCTCTGCCTGGTGGGATTTATTTACTCTGGAAGCCTTCCTCTTTACGTCTATGCATTTAGGGGAGGGAATTTTTCTCTTTTAGGGTCACGGTTCGGCATGCCTGTGCTGTTTCCTTATTGGAAACCTTCTTCCAAGTGACTGAGTGAAACCTGGGGAAGAGGTGGGGGGCTGGGTGGGGGTGTCTAAAATGGCACTTGCAAGGCCGGGTGTGGTGGTGCACACTTGTAATCCCAGCATTTGGGAGGTTGAGACCAAGGATCCGGGTTCGAGGTCAGCCTCAGCTACTTAGTGAGGCCCTCTGCAACTTAGTGAGACCCTAAGAAATAAATAAAAAATAAAGAATAAAAAATAGGGCTGGGGGTATAGCTCGAAGGTAGAATGCCCCTGAGTTCAATCCCCAGTACCCAAAAAAAAAAAAAAAATGGCACTTGCAGCCTGGCGGTGAATCTCCATATCTCTTATCATGAGAGCTGGCTGGATTCTCAGTCCTATTCCTTTCCCTGACTTGCTCATCTCTAATTTAACTACCTAACACCCTCCCCTCTAGAGCTAGAGGCCCTGAAATCATCTAGGGAAGAGGGTTGATGCTCCGTCCTCTGTAACTGCTTCAAGCTGAACAGGGATGTAGCTGCACTAGGACCTCTCGCTCTTTCTCTCTGTCAGGGCAGGGTCTGTTGGGGCCAGATAGATTCCTGGAGGGCAAGTCAGTCCATCCATCCTCCTAGGGTTGGTGTCGATTGGAGGGGGGTTGTTGGTATTTTTCCATTTGAAGTTTGATAGTCTGGAGCTCTTATTCCAGCGTGATCTGATTTAAAGTTACGAGTCACATGTGCGGGAATGTTAAAGGGTGATAATCTCTCCTAGAAATAAATATTATAGGGTGATGCTCTCTTATTTTTGGTCCTTATTTCCCAAGAGAAAGATTACGGATGGAAAACATGAATAGGAGAGTATAAGAGATTTATTCAGGCTGGGCGTGGTGGCGCACGCTTGTAATCCCAGCATTTGGAGGCTGAGACCAGAGGATCTGGGTTCGCGGCCAGCCTCAGCTACCTAGTGAGGCCCTCCACAACTTAGTGAGAACCTGTTTCAAAATAAAGAATAAAAAATAGGGCTGGGGGTATAGCTTGAAGGTAGAATGCCCCTGGGTTCCATCCCCAGTACCGCAAAAAAAAAAAAAAAAAAAAAAAAAAGAGATTTATTTAGGGGAGTGGGGGTATAGTTAAGAGAAGGCCTTGATAAAGGGGTATGTTCCAGAGAGAGGGTCTGGAATGGTCTGTTTCTGGAAGTGGAAAAGGAATTGTCTTTTACCCAAAGAAAAATGGCGTGTCCCTGACTGCAAGGGCTGGGTGGGTGGAGCCTGGAACCAGGCGCCAAGCTCTCCCTGGGGGCCCGCTATGACAGGACATGTCCTCCCTCCTAGTGACTCTGTGTGGGACGGCTCCCAGGCCCTGCAGGAAGATACTATTTATACAACTGGCAAGTGGCTCCTTTATTTTTATTTTTGGTGGTACTGTGAATTGAACCTAGGGGCATTCTACCTCTGAGCTATACCCTCAGGACCCCCTCTTTTAAGGTACTGCGGATTGAACCCAGAAGTACCTTACCTCGGAGCTATCCCCCAGCCTTATTTTTATTTTTATTTGAAACAGGGTCTCGGTAAGTTGCTGAGGCTGTCCTTGAACCTGCCATCCTTCTGTCTCAGCCCCTCCAAGTGCTCAAATTACAGGTGTGGGCCACCACAACTGGCTACCCCAGCCCTTTTTATTTATTTATTTATTTATTTATTTATTTATTTATTTATTTATTTTTGTTTGTTAACAGGTTGCTGAGAATCTTGCTATGTTGCTGAGGCTGGTCTAGAACATGCGATCCTCCTGTCTCAGCTCCTCAAGTACTGGGATTGCAGGCTTGCAGCATCATGTCTGGCTTGCTTATTTGTTTGTTTATTTATTTATTGGTACTAGGAGTTGGACCCAGGGCATTCTACCTCCAAGCTACACCCCCAGTCCTATTTTAAAATTTTTTCTTTTCTTTTTTTGAAACAGGGTCTTGCTAGGTTGATGAGAGTCTCATTACTTGCTGAAGCTGTCCTTGAACCTGTGATCCTCCTGTCTCAGCCTCCCAAGTACTGGGATATTACAGGCATACACTCCCACGCCTGACTTCTCTTTTAGTTTTTAGAACTTTATAAACATCTCCAAGAGATAGAGGAAGGATTCTCAATTGCAAGTGTTCTGAAAGAAAATTGCAAGGAGGGGGCTCTTTTAGATTTGCATTTGCTCTCCAGGGCTGGGCGTGTGGGCAGAGCAGTTGGCGGGGCGGGGGTCCAGGCTCGGCCATCTGGCAGGCCTGGTGTTCAAGGGGTCAAGGTGCTGGGGATGGTGACAGGAGGATAGACACTTCCTCCCTCGTGACACATGCAGATCCCTGGCCACTTGGGCCTCCTGAACAGAGACTCGGGGGGCCCTGCTCCCACACAGGGCTGCTTCCATGCTCAGCCGTCTGTTCTAGCGCTGGATGCAGCTCGGGGCAGGAGGCTGGCCCCCTTCCCCTTTCCCTACTGAGCAGCCACTGTGAAAGAGCGTGGAGTGGCCCCATATGTCCTGCCTCCCTGTCCACACGCCTGCTCTGCCCTGCCCCCCCGAGGTGGCACAGAGCACCATCCCCGCTCCCTCGCCCTGGACACCACGCTCCTCCTTCCCAGTGGCCAGAGAGACCCAGGTGGTTGGGGATCTGAAATCAGTCTCGCTGGGCCCCGGGATGGGAGAGAACTGGACGTAAGCCCTGCCTCCGTCCTGCTGTGATTCCCAACACAGTCCCAGCCCAGGGGAGGCCGTTGTCACCCTGCACGGTGGTAGGAGACAGGGTCCGCTCTCTGTCGTCCCTGGTGACGGCCCTTGCTGACCTTCACGCTGGGTGACACCTTTCTAAGGGACACCTTCATGGCATCCACTGACCGGTCCCTGGGGACAGTCATTGTCCCTCTGACATCAAGACCAGCCACTCGAGCACTGGGGCCAGGCCGGCTACTCAGAGGACAGGGACAAGGCTGGGTCTCCCCTGCCCTCCGGTCCTGGACGAGCAGCCTTGGGGTGGGGACAGGCGGCCCTGGGATGGGGACGGGCGGCTCTGGATCTGACTCTTCACGCGCTGCCGCACTCTGCGGTCCGATCCACAGGTCGAGCGGCTGGAGACCAAGGTGGTCACGCCCCTGAAGCTCTACGGCACCCAGATAAAGCAGACCCGGGTGAGCGGGGGTGCCTCGTGTGGGTGGGGCGGGTCTGGCTCCATGAAGTCCCCAGAAACAGCCCCCTCCCTGTCTTTCCTTAGGCGGAGATCAAGAAATTCAAACATGTCCGAAAAAATGAGATCAAACAATTGGAAAAACTAGAGAAACTGAGGCAGAAGTCCCCCTCGGACCGGCAAATGCTTGTATCCTTCCGGGAAGCGGGGCCCAGGGTTTCGAGGCCAGGGGCTGCGAGGGGCGGGCCACCCACCGGCCGCTTGGGCTAACCTGCTTCCTTAACCTCACCCCTCAGTCCCAGGTGAGTGTCACGCGTGCGTGTGTCTGGGGGGCAGGACCTCAGGCGGGTAGTGAGGAACCTCTCTGGCACAGGTGAGCTTTACCTGGCAGAGGCGCGTGTGGGCGGGGCCCTGGACTCCGCACAGGAGGGCCGGGGCGGGGGAGGCGGTCACGGCTCAGGAGTGTGGGTTGTCACAACCAAAGGGCACTGCTGATGTTAGTTTCTTATTGCTACTGTGACGTGCGGCCAGACAAAGCAGCCCGCACGACACAGGTGTGGCCCTTACGGTTCTGGAAGGCAGAGGCCCCCGCGTGCCCTCGGGACTATGGGGTGGGCAGGCTGGGCTCCCTCTGGAGTCTCAGGGGAGACGCTGGTTCCTGTCTTTTCCAGCTCCCTGAGGTCACCTGCACCCCTGGACTTGTGGCCCCTTCCTCTACCTCAACATGTCCCTTCCTTCCTTAGTCACAACTTTCCCTGGTTCTCCTCGTCCACCCTACTCCCTCTTCCACTGTGTGTGTGTGTGGTACTGGGGATTGAACCAAGACGCATTCTCTCTTTCACCGAGCCCAATTTTATTTCTTATTTAGAAACAGGGTCTCTCTAGGTTGCTGAGAGTCTCACTACTTGCTGAGACTATCCTCGAACTTGCATTCCTCCTGTCTCAGCCTCCCAAGCACTGGGATTATAGGAGTGCACTGCCGTGCCCAGCTTTTATTTTTATTTTGAAAGCGAGTTTCACTAGTTTGATGAGAGTCTTACTACTTGCTGAGGGAGGCTGGCTGGGAACCTGCGATCCTCCTGTCTCAGCCTCCCAAGTACTGGGATTACAAGCGTGCGCCACCATGCCCGGCTCCTCTTCCACTTTTTTTTTTTTTAAATGGTCTTAACACTTAGGATTTTTTTTTTTTTTTTTTTTTTGCGGTACTGGGGATTGAATTCAGGGGCATTCTATCTCCGAGCTATACCCCCAGCCCTATTTTTTATTCTTTATTTTGAAACAGGGTCTCACTAAGTTGCAGAGGGCCTCACTAGGTAGCTGAGGCTGGCTGCGAACCCAGATCCTCTGGTCTCAGCCTCCTGAATGCTGGGATTACAAGCGTGCACCACCACGCCCGGCTCTGTTATTCTTTATTTTGAAACAGGGTCTCACTAAGTTGTGGAGTGCCTCACTAGGTAGCTGAGGCTGGCTGCGAACCCAGATCCTCTGGTCTCAGTCTCCCGAATGCTGGGATTACAAGTGTGCACCACCACGCCTGTTTCCTCTTCCACTTTTGAGGGTCTTGGGATTACACTGGATTTACGAGATAGCCCAGGTGATCTGGAACTAATGCTAACCCCAATTGCACCGCAACCTGAATTCCCCTTGCCTGTGTGAGGTGACGCACTGACAGGGTCTTCGGGGACATTATCCAGAGGCCGTGGCTGCCATTGGACATCCCAGGCTGGGTGACAGGAGCTTTCTGGGCTCCAGCCCCCAGCTCCTGCAGCCCAGCCTGGGCCAGGCACTTTACAAACATGAAGCTGGGATTGGGGTCCTGTTGTAAAGAAGGAACCGGGGCCCAGGATGGTGACTCTCTCGCTCACCGTCACATGGGCACCGAAGCAGCAAACTCAGAGCTCGGTTCCAATGTGGCGACTCTGATATGCAGGCTTCTCTGTGCTCCGGGCTTGGCATGGAGGGGCTTCTAGAGATGTCACTAGAAGCAAAGGCTGAGCTAATTCCGCATGTAGAAGTTAATTACCAACGACTATGGTGCTGTTGAGTTCTCACAATCTCCCCTCTCCGCCGTGCAAAGCAGGTCTCCACCACCGACTCCCGTTTACAGGCGAGGAAATGGAGGTTCAGAGAGGCTAAGTGACTGGCCTGAGGTCACACAGCCAGCATGCAGGTCTCTCCAGCTCTGATGGCCGCCCCTCTAGCCACGGTCCTACTCGGCCATTCCCTCTGTGACCACATTGGCAAGAGACAGCCTATGAGGCAGGAGCACGTGCTCAAGAGCAGGGCGTGGGGGCTGAGCGCCAGAACCATCGGGTGACACTTGCTATCTCTCGCGTCCCTGGGGATAGGCAGAGACGAACGTGCAGAGGGCCTCGGTGGACTCGAGCCGCACCACCCACCAGCTGGAGGAGACGGTGGACGCCTTCCAGAAGCAGAAGCTGAAGGACCTGCAGGTGGGGCGTGGGGGCCGAGTGCGTGAGTGTGCGTGAGTGAGCATGTGCGTGCATGTGCGTGCGTGCTCGTGTGCACATCTGAGAGTGTGTGCAAGTATGTGAACTCTTGTCCGCATGGCCCTCGGGAGTCCTGGGCCCGTCTCAGGACGGCTCGTCCTGGCTTCAGGGGTAAGAGGCTGCTCTGGCAGCTGGCCCGACACGGCTGGCCCGCACGGATGCTGCTCAGGGGCCTGGAGCGCAGAACTACCCCCTCCCTCAAGCTCTTCTCCCCCTGTATCCCCCAGGACAGTCCCAGCTTCCTCCTTAGAGCACCGAGTGCTCTGTATGGAGCGAGCCAGGCTGAGGCTGGGGGATAGGGCGGCGCCTCCCTCCTTCCAGACACCCCACCCAGAGCCCTGTGCCTGCAAGAGGGAGAGGCTTCGAGGGGCGGAGGCCACAGAGACCCTCGCCCCACCCCCCACCCATACCGCAGCCCCAGGGAACGCTAGGGCAGCTCCTATGGTCTCTCTTGGGCTTAATGCCCTCGGAGGGCCGGGGGCTTCCTTGTTCTTTGTGTGTGTGTGTGTGTGTGTGTGTGTGTGTGTGTGTGTGTGTGTGTGTGTGTGTGTGTGTGTGTATGTGTGTGTGTGTGTGTGTGTGTGTGTGTGTGTGTGTGGTACTGGGGATTGAACTCAAAGGCCTTCTATTTTCCAGCAACACCCCTAGCCCAGTTTTATTTCTTATTTGGAAACAGGGTCTCACTAGGTTGATGAGACTCACTACTTGCTGAAGCTGTCCTCGAAACTGTGATCCTCCTATCTCAGCCTCCGAAGTACTGGGATTACAAGCATGCACCACCACACCCAGCTACTTCCCTGGTTCTGAGCATAGAAAACAAAGTCCCTTCTTGGCTCCGAAGGTCCAGCGCTGCAGCCCCACCTCGGAGTGGCTCCAGGTGTTCGTGCCCCAACCCCTTCTTGCCTCGGGGCCTTCGAGCAGGCTGTGCCCTTGCTCGAAGTCTCTGTCCCGCTGCCTCTGGATAACCTCCTCATCCCTCAGGAGGATCACCGGGACCCAGCCCGCTCAGGCCCCTTGCTGATGGCCTCCACTCTGCTCCCTCTGGGGGTGGCTGTCCCAGGGGGAGTGATTCACGGGTTACTTATTCTGCTCATTAAGTTAACAAATGTTAGCCGGGTGTGGTGGCACACACTTGTAAGCCCAGCACTTGAGAGGCTGAGACAGGAGGATCACAGGTTTGTAGCCAGCCTCAGGTTTATCAGAAAGTAAGCAAAAAGAGAATCGAGGGCGCTCTGGAGAGAGGGATGCACTTTTGGGGTGGCCGGTTCTTCTTTTCTTTTGTTTTTAATTTTTTTGTGTGTGTGTGTGATCCTAGGGATTGAACCCAGGGACATTCTGCATCAGAGCTACACTCCCAGACCTATTTTTTATTTTTTGTTTTGAAGCAGGACCTTGCTAAGTTGCTGAGAGTCTTGTCAAATTGCTGAGGCTAACTTCAAACCTGCCATCCTCCTGCCTCAGTCTCCCAAGTACTGAGATTACAGGCGTGCACTGTCACACCCAGTTTGGTTCTTCTTTTAAAAGGAAACTTTGTGCTGGGCGTGGTGGTGCACGTTTGTAATCCCAGCACTTGGGAGGCTGAGACAGGAGGATGGCAGGTTTGCGGCCAGCCTCAGCTACTTAGGGAGGTCCTCTGCATTTTAATGAGGCCCTGTTTAAAAATAAAGAATAAAACATAGGGCTGGGAGTGTAGCACAGAGGTAGAATGCCCCTGGGTTCAATCCCCAGTACAGCCAAAAAAAAAAAAAAAGTAAACTTTAAATGCGTGGAGGTGACGTCAGCCTGGCCAGCTGGAGTCTCTTAATCATGGAGCATGGGGCGGGCCATGGTGGTCTGGTCCTTTTAGGAGCTCTAAAAATAGATATCTAGTCAATAGATAATGTTTGGAATATGGATCTTGGCTTCATTTAGTCTAAACAAATGTGTTGTGTAAGCTAGCAACGCATGCCGACATTAATTACGTGGATGCAACACCCTAAGACTCAAGGGCTTTTCCAGAACGTGGAGCTCCTCAGATTAAAGTGACAGTCTCCCCTCCCTGTGCGCTCTTTCTACCTGCCCTTATTTCTGCTTTCCTCGCAGAGAATCTTTTCGGACTTTGTGACCATTGAGATGGTGTTCCACGCCAAGGCGGTGGAGGTGTATTCTAGCGCCTTCCAGACCCTGGAAAACTATGACCTGGAGAGAGATCTGCAGGTGGGTCTCAGACGCCCTATTTCCTATTTGGGGTTGTGGGGCAGAATCTGGTCCTGGTTCTGTCTTGACGGAAGTGGGTTTTGTTAACACTCGGCAACTTTTCTGACTTTGAAGACTCATTCTAATGAACTATTTAAACTCATTGCACCCCATTGTACTATACATAGGACACCTATGAAAATGTGTAAGATCGTACAGGACACCTATAACATGACTTGATTTAAGTTTTCATAGGTGTCCTATACAGAGGGTGAGGAGACCTCATGGGGTAGTGGGTTAAGCACCTGCCAGCGGGTGCTGACCAACCAGGAAGGAGCGTTCTTCCTCTGGCTGCCTGGGACGTCAGAGTGCTCATCCGTATGGGAAGTTAAAAGACAGACAGCGGCAGGGGCAGCCCCTGCCCAGTGCTTAGCAGAGTTGCCAAGTCTCCAGTGCTTACAGTCCCCATCTGACCTGATTCAGCTCGGAGCCAGTGTCCCTGTAATGCGCGCCCCATGTCTGGTGTGGTAAGACACAGCCACCCACCACCAGTAGCCTGCCTTCCTTGCGGCTGTAGTCAGGAGACGGGGGCTGACTGCTGGGGAGACCTCCTCACCTATATCTGGCAGGCGATGGCCGTCGTCTGGCCGCAGCACGCCTGAGCTGCTGGGCTCAGTGCATCTGACATGTGGACTCTCGAATCACCAGGCATGGGGCCTTCTGGTCCTGGGACCGAGGTGGCCTTGCAAGCCACAGCTCCATGGAGCCTGCCTCTTGGGGATTCACCGGGGCTGCAGCCGACACCTCCCATGGCCTCCCCACCTGGCTTGGGCTTCCCCACAGCATGGCGGCTGCTTCCAGGAACCAGTGTCTCAGGCGGATCTGCCATAGCCTCGAGACCCACACTGATTCTGCCACAGCTGTCTGTTAGATGTGAGCCTCTGGGGTCGCTGTCACTCCAGGGCAGGGGACCCCATCCCAGACCTCATGGGAGAAGCATCAGCGGGTTTGCTGATGAGCTTTAAAACCGGCACAGCAGGTTGGATGGACTCCGTGAGCTCTGTGCGTGCCCTCCTCTCTAGATATTCCAGAGGCGAGGGCGGGTTCCAACCCCGCGATTTTCCTGTGTGACTGTGGACCTGTTCCTAGCCTTTCTGGGCCCGAGTTCCCGCCTCTCAGATGGGATGATAGTGTCTGTTTACGGGGCTGCTGGGGATTATATGGAACCACAGACAGGAAGCGCCCGGCTGGGACGGTGGGAACCCCTGGTGTTGGCTACTCAGGGGTCTTGTGCCCCCCATCTCTCCTTCCTGCTCCCACCCCCTTGTCTTCCGTACGGATCCCACCAGCCCTGGTCTCTCCTCGGCAGGATTTTAGAGCCAAGATACACGGACTTCATGGGCATTACGAGGCCCGGCCACTCGCAGATACCCACACCTCTCTTTCTGTCCCGTGGTCCCTCGCCAGCCAGGTGAGACACGGGTGTGTGCGGGAGCAGAGAAGGGAGGGGACGGTGGGAATCCCGAGGTCAGAGGTGGGCGGCGGTGCTGCACGGTGCCGGGGCTCCCCAGTCTGACCCCAACTTTGCCTTGAAGTGAACCACTACTGCAGGGTAGGGGCTCCCTGTGGCGGCCGGGCCCGAGCGCCCCCTGGAGGCTTCTTGAGGAGTTTCTGTCCTGGGCCTACCGGGGTCCAGACCCCAGGGCGCAGGCTTCTAGAGTTCAGCCAGGTGATAAGGCGTAGACGCCACGTCATCCAACACAGGTGGATTTCTGCAGGGAAGCCTGGAGTGTTCAGCTAAGCAGGAGGAACGGCTCTGCAGAGCCCACACCGCGGGGAGTCTCAGGGCTTTCTGGAAACTTCTCCCTAAAGACAGTAGAGGGAGCCCAGCCCCCAAGTCAGGCTGCCTTGGTCCACACCCAGGGCTCCAGCCGGGTGGCCTCAGCGGGGCTCACGTCGTGCTGTGCTGAGATGATGGTGCTGATGGTGATGGTGATGGTAATGGGGATGACCATTATTATTTAGAGTGCTCAGAGCACCCTGCAGAGCCAGAGGAAGGAAGACGCAGCAAGAGAGGATGACTCCACGGAGGAGGCCCCCCTGGAGGACCTTCCGGGACAGGGGCGGGGACTCCATAACTAGAAGAGAACCCTCGACGGGTGGAAGGACTGGGGATTGCTCTGATGGACCACGGTGAGCTCTGGGGGCCACCTCGGGCAGTTGTGCGTCCTCTGGGCCTCAGTTTCCCCATGCGCAGGGCAGCTGCTCTGGGTCTCTGTGCTGGCCAGGGCCTAGTATACAATCAGTGCTCAGTAAATGCTCTCTGTGACTCTTGGCCTGACCCCTGCTGCTGCTTCTCCCCTGGATCTGGAGACAGGTGTGTTTGCAGCCGTGCTAATGTGGCAAGCCCAGCGGGGTGTGGGGTTCGTATCTCAGGCTGCAGCTGGGGGTGGAGGTCGCCCCTGGTGTTTCTGAGCCAGCGCCTGTGCCAGCTGTGCTCAGGGCTATGAGGCTGGGGCCCTCTACCTGCTTCCCGGGGTGAGCTGTCCTCATCCCCACAGCTCCTTGGTTTGGAGCTGCATTGCCCACCGACTGCCTCCCTGTCCCGGTCTCCCTTTTCCATAAGGACACCTGTCACACGGGCCGGGCCCACCCTGCCGCAGAGCGGCTCCTCCCAGCTGACCACACCTGCAAACACCCCGTTTCTAGCTTCTGCACTGCCTGGGTTGAGGACTTCGATGTATGAATTGGGGGGGGGGGGCACATCTGAGCCCATGACACATGGACATGACATGTAGGGGTGACCTTGAGACCACGGCACATCACAGAAGTCCACGGACAAGGGGATGGAGCCGAGGGCAGGGATGGAGGCCCGTGGGCAGCCGCCTGCAGGGCCCCAGGGCGCCTCCCAGAGCCAGTGTGCACCGGGCTGGGTACATCATCTTCGGGAGGAAAGCGACCCCACATGTCATCTGTGGGGTCCTGTGAGCCCAGGCGGTGCCCGGGATGTCGCAGCCAGCTACCAGTGCCGGCCGGCCGAGCATCGGCCTCTCCCCTCCACCGTGGCCACAGCATGCCCAAGGGGCTGACTGTCCCCTGCGGCAGGTGGACAGCCACTGAGAACTTCCTGTCCACTGTCTCCTGGGGCAATCACTTAGGAAGATTATCATTGTTATTTTTTGTGGTACTGAGGGTGGAACCCAAGGGCATTCTACCTCTGAGCTCCTCCACCCTCAGCCCTATCTAATTTTTTTTTTGAGACAGGGTCTTGCTAAGTTGCAGAGGATCTCACTAAGTTGCTGAGGCTGGCTTTGAACATGTGAGCCTCCTGTCTCAGCCTCCCAAGTATTGGGATTACAGGCGTGCGCCACCTCGCCCTGTAGGAAGATTCTCTCTTTTCTGGCCTGGGAATGGAGTAAGGGGGAGCGTGGCCTCCAGGGTATCTCTGTCTCTGGGGGCTTGTTCTCGGGTCTCTAGCTTTCCCTCTCCTGGCTCCTGAGGACGGCCTCCTTTCTCTCTCCAGAGCCCTCTGTGCAGGTCTGTCTATGGCAGGAACAAAGCCCGGTGTTACCTCCGTGAAGTTGGAGTGACTTGGGCAGCCTGAGGTGTCCTCCAGGGCCCGGGGCCATGTGACCCTGGGGAGCGGGTGGTTGTGCCTTGCTGGATCCCAGAGGAGACACCATGTGGGGACCCTGAGGACTCAGGTTAGGCTCAGCAGGTCAGAAGCGCGGAGGTGACAATGTGCTGTGAACGCCATGCAGATGCCTGTGTACACTTTTCTGACTTTTTTCGAGTTTTGTGAATTTTGAATCTGCATTGTAAGTGGATTCCTACAAAACTTAGAGAAAGCTTGGCCCTTTTACCTTCTTTAACAAGAAACTGGCTATGGCTGGGGGTGGTGGCACACACTCGTAATCCCAGTACTTGGGAGGCTGAGACAGGAGGATCGCAGGTTCACGGCCAGCCTCAGCTACTTAGCGAGACCCTATTTTCAAATAAAAAGGTAAAATAGGGCTGGGGGTGTAGCCCCGAGGTAGAAGGTCCCTGGGTTCCCATCCACAGGACCACAAAAGAAGAAAAAGAAAAAGAAAGAAACCTGCTATGGGTGCACCCTCTGGGTTTATTCCACGAGGAATACAAGAGGGGCAAGCACAGCTACCATTTGTGAGACACTTCGCGTCTGTGGCCCTCGATTCTCGCAGGCCTGGGCCAGACGCCGTGTTCTCCTTACCATTGAACGGAGCAGGAAACTGAGGCTCCCGGGCCTGCTGGGGTCTCTCCTGGTGCCACTCACCCCACCTCATGCTTCTTAGGGTCTCTGCGGCCCTCCAGGGGTCCCCCTTTCCCTGGGATTTGCTCTGAGTCAGCCCTCCCCACGGTGGGTGATCAGGGTTGGGGCCCCCGCTGGCCAGGCCCTCCCTCCCCAGTGGCTCAGAGGGGCGGTGGGGAGTTACGGACACACAGGGCACCGGCCGGCCTGTGGCTGTGTCCCAGCGTCCTCCATGGGGGCCAGACACTTCATAAAGTCGTCTGTCCAGACACGTTAGGAAGGACTGGCGGGGCATCTGCTTCTCGGGCAGGTGCTGTGCTGGGTCCACCAGCTGCTCCAGAGCAGCCTGGGGCGGCAGGAATGGGTGACCCCCCCAGGAGGGGACGGGGCATCCTCGTGGCCCAGGCCGGGGCCCAGGCTGGGGCCCTTCATTCTCTAGTACTCACCCCCGGGAGGCACGCAGACCATCCATAGGGAACTCTCCTTCCTAGCTGCCCGCTGCCTGTGAGTGCTGAACGATCAGCCTGCTGGGGCGGGTGGGGGGGGGGGTGCTGTGGTTTCTCCTGCATTGAACCCAGGGCATTCTACCTCCAAGATACACCCCTGGCCCTTTTTTAAAAAAATTGTTTTTGGTCCTGGGGATTGAACCCAGGGGCATTCTACCCCAGCCCAATCTTATTTCTTATTTGGAAACAGGGTCTCACTACTTGCTGAGGCTGTCCAGGAACCTGTGATCCTCGTACCTCAGCCTCCCAAGTACTGGGATTACAAGTGTACACCACCATGTCCGGCTTTTATTCTTTATTTTTGAAACAGGGTCTAAGTTGCAGAGGGTCTCACTAAGTAGCTGAGATTGGCTGTGAACCTGTGATCCTCCTGTCTCAGACTCCCAAGTACGGGGATTACAAGCGTGCACCACCATGTCTGGCTACTTTGTTTTTTTAAAAATAGGATCCCACTAGGTTTGTGAGAGTCTCACTAAGTTGCGGAGGCTGGTCTTAAACCTGCAATCCTCCTGTCTTAGTCTCCCAAATACTAGGATTACAGGCATGCATGACCAACACGTACCTTCCTTCCCTCTCTCCCTCCTTTCTCCCTCTCTCCCTCCCTCCCTCTCTATTTCTTTTGCTTTTTCCATGCTGGGGTTGGAACCCAGGGCCTGGAACGTTCTGGGAAAGTGCTCTACCACTGAGCTGCACCCCAGTCCTCTGATGTAACTGCAAATTCTGTAAAAACGCCTCATGAGAATGTTAAGGCAGAATTAATCAGACTTTTTAAAAAAGATAGTTTATTTCAGGTCCACCTTCTGACAACACAAGGTGCAGTATATACACATCTTTTTCTTCACAGGAAACAGCTGATTCTAGCGCTGCTTTGAGCTCTTTGACCTCAAAACTTTCTTAACCTTAAAATAGAATTTTAGAACATCAGCTAGTGGGTCGGGACACTGTAATGAGGACACATGAGACACCGTGTCACAGGCTACCACGGGGGCAAGGCGGGGTGTGCGAGGACGGCAAGTGTCACTTGGCCAGAGGACAGAGACGACACGGTGTAAAACCGCACGGGGAGATCGGCGGGGTGCAGCGTGGACCCTGACACGCTCTCGGGGTTCTGGGGGAGACGTGCATGTGGTCTGAGTTTCCAGCACTTTCTAGCGGTCGCGTTTTTGACGTCCTTCTCAAGGTGTCCGCGTGGACATTGGAAGTGACAGTCCCCAGCAGCCACACGGGGCTTCACCCCCCCCCCCAGGTGAACCTGAGCCACGCTGTCCCTGCCAGAGCTGGGGCGTCCACTCCACAGGGCAGAGCTCCACCCCGCCCCGGCCCTGGGGCCCCCTTTCCCTCTCGGAGTGAGGAGGGGCAGGCGAGCTCAGTTCTAGGTCAGTGCAAAACGGGCTCACCGGCAGGAACACCTGCTGGACAAAGCGCAAAGTCCCTGCAAGTGTGGAGGGGTGAGCCACAGCCTGCCGCGTGCAGCCCAGGGCCACCATGTCACCATGTGGACGGGGACAGACCAAGGCAGGCCGTGACCCCACTCTGCACTGGGCCCGGGTCTAAGCTGTGGCGCTGGTTCTGAGCCCAGCCTGCATTCTGCGGACGAGCCTGAATATGGGGTTCTAAAATGCGCTCAGAGCTTGCTAGAGGGCTAGCCTCCTCCCCTGACCCTTCTGTGACTTTGAGCCCCTCGGCCACTTCTGTTTCTTTGGCACAGAAAAGCCGCGTGTCAGCAGGGGGCGGCTTCCCTCACATCCTGGGGCCGCCGCATCCCTGGTCCCTGGGCAGCCGAGTTCGCTAGAGCAAGGGGGGGTGGGGGGAGACAAGGGGAAGCTGCCTCTTCCTCTTCAAAGCACTAGGTCCAGAGTTCAAGGTCACTTCTGAAGGCCAAGTGCCTGGAGAGCTGGAGACTCCACAGCACCCGGCCCCTCCCCACGGCCTGGGCCCAAAGACTCTCCCAAGTTCCCTCCAGAAACCAGATGGCGTCCTCAGATCTGCGGGTGGGGAGTCTCAGATACACAGTGGCACTGAAGAGTCAAGTCTCTAAACACTTCAAGCAGCACTCGAAGCCTGGGGAAGGGGACTACAGGGAGACAGCAGCCTGAGGGCAAGGCGGGGCCGCCCACTCGGGTTCACAAGGGACATGTGGGATCACTGGGCCGCCCGCCGACTGGCCCTGGTGCTCAGCGCGGGCCCAGCCTTGGTGTGTCGGCACGTGCCCAGGGTGCCAGGGGAGCATGCCGCCTCCTGCTGCCTCTCACCGTTGCCCAACATCCAGGACACACTCGTTCTAGGGCTCAACACATCTGTGCTTTGTTCCAGAACATTGGGGGGGTGCTCCCACAGGGAGGCCTGGTGACCCTCGGGTGCTGTGCTCACGGAGGAGCCTATGGCCCCACTGGAAGGCTGAGGGTGGCTGAGGGGAACTGGGCTGAGAGGAGACCCACAGGTCATCAAGGTCGGCGACCAGAGGGCAAGCGGCCGGAGGCAGAGGGAGCCCGCTGGCTGCGAGGTCTGCTCCGTGACCAGCACCCCGCATGCTGGGGCTGCCCCTCAGTCCCTGGGCCCGGCACAAGTGCAAGAAGAAGCTGGGGCTCCTGGTACTAGTCAAGGGGCGCGTCTACAAAGTCGGAGGTAAGGGATGGGAAGGCTTGGGTACAGAGGGGAATCGCGCCTTCCGGAGGAGGTTGTGGCCTCCCTTCTTGCCTCTGATGGGCAGAGGGCAGCACCGCTCACTTTGGGAAGGGCGTGTCTCCTAGCTACTCAAGATTCGCTTCACCTCGCTTCTCATGAGCAAGCTGCAGACGCGATTCTGCTCCCTGGGACCGGGACCTTCGCTGCTTCAAAGAGGCTGAGCGGGGCTGGGTCCAGAGAGGTCACACCCAGCGGGGTGGGGGTCACTGCAGCAGGAATGTGTCCCCACCCAGCCCAGTCTATCTCTTTCTCTCTCCTCCTCGAGGCTCCTGTGACTCCTGGTTGTGACCCACAGGCTGATGAGGACGAGCTACCCTCTGTGTGGGCTCGCCGTCCTCCGGCCACCGCCTCCTCCATCTCTCCCTCCTCCTCCCTCTCCGTGTCACCTCACAAGCTGGCACCTGGAGCTAGAGCTGATCTCTCGGTTTCAGCCGGTGACCGGAGGGACGCTTTGGCACTCGGATGGGGGAGCAGACGGGGCAGGCGCGGGCGGGTGGGCGGGGGTTCTTCTAACCCTAGTTCTGGGGCAGCGGGTGCTTGGCGGCTCTGTGCTGCTGGTGGCATGCGGGGTCATCACCGGGGTGGCAGCCAGTCGCTGGCCGGGACGGCGGCTCCCACCCTCGTCTCCTATTCCCCGGCCATTTGCTCGATGTGGTCGCTAAGCAGCTTGAGTTGTTCTGGAAGAGAAAGCAATGTTATCAGGCCGGGCGTGGTGGCACACGCTTGTAATCCCAGCATTCGGGAGGCTGAGACCGGAGGATCCGGGTTCGAGGCCAGCCTCAGCTACCTAGTGAGGCACTCTGCAACTTAGTGAGACCCTGTTTCAAAATAAAGAATAAAAAATAGGGCTGGGGTATAGCTCGGAGGTAGAATAACCCTGGGTTCCATCCCTAGTACTGCAAAAAAAAAAAAAAAGAAGAAAGGCGGAGACCAGGGCGGGCATGTCCTGCTCTTCCCGCCGGGGCAGGGGGTGCTGAGTCAGGACCCCTGGGAAGACCTGCTGGCTTCTGAGTCACAAGGTCGCCACGCGACGTCACTCTGCCACCGGGGTGAACACGGCCTGTCCACCGGCACACGTGTCGGCCCTGTTGGCCTCGAGCAGCTCCTGGGATCGGGAACGCGCCTCCTTACAGGAGTGGTGTTAGGGACGACTGCCCCCCACCTCGAAGCCCATGGAGGGCCTAGGGTGGCCATGCAGGGGCCACATGACGTGGGAGGTGACAGTGTTCCCTTTGTCCCTCGCTGGTGACGTGGGCTGCCAGCACTCCCAGGCCCCGGAGGCCACTCTTCCATGGCCCCTGGAATTAGGACAGGGCGGCATTTCCTCTACATGTGTGTTTTAAGAATATCAGGTCTGCCGGGCGTGGTGGCGCACGCTTGTAATCCCAGCATTTGGGAGGCTGAGACCAGAAAATCCGGGTTCGAGGCCAGCCTCAGCTACCTAGTGAGGCACTCCCCAGCTTAGTGAGACTCAGTTTCAAAATAAAGAATAAGAAATAGGGCTGGAGGTGTAGCTCGGAGGTAGGATGCCCCTGAGTTCAATCCCCAGTACCGCAAAAAAAAAAAAAAAAGAATATCAGGTCTGAGCGCAGGGCCTTTTAGACCAAGAAGAGCTACTGATGGCAGGCGAGTGACGCATAAAGGCTCCAGGGCAGGTGGGGGCACTCAAGGCTGAGGGCTCCCGGCTGCGCAGGGCCAGGGGTCCTGGGAAAACCCCAAGCGCCCCCACCTGCCTCCACCTCTGCCACGGCCGTGTGAAACACAGGCAGCCACCAGGTGGCTCTCGAGGAGGAAGCAAGCAGTGGCCGGGCTTTGGCTCTGCACAAGGCCAGGATCCAAGCAGCAGGGCACACATTGCCCTTTGACCTTGCTGTGCACCCAGGAGTCAGCAGCTCCCCACCCCCCCCCTGCTACCATACCTTGGCGGGAGCAGACTTGGAGACCGAAGGAAAAGATTCTCGTACATTTCCATGGACTGGGGAAAGCGGAGGCGCGCACCAACCTAACAGGTCAGCGCCACCTTCCCAACTAAACCAGGGGTGCTCTGCTGGCAGCATGGGCCCGGGGCTCACCCTCGTCCAGGTTGCCGATCACCGCTTGCTTCTTCAGAAACTCGCTGCACAGCTTCTTGTTCAGCCCGAACGCCAGCATGTTGTGAGTGAAGGTGCTGGGGGGAGAACGGGCTCCGTCACCCTCCCTGCCTCAGGGAGCCCCAAGAAGCCCCATCTCTGGGGGATCGTCTGCCAAAAATAAAGCACGCAGGCACCTAGGGACTGGCCAGCAGCTCTCCTGGGAGGCCACCGCCCCCGATGCAGCGGCAGGAGCCAGACTAGTTAGGAAGCAGAGAAGAGGCCAAGTGTGCTGGAGGGATGTGGCGGGGTGCCCCCCCCCCCCCGTGTGTGGCAGGGGAGGCTGCGGCCCCGGCCCCCTTCTGCCCGGCTCTCACCCCAGCTGCCCAAAGGTGATGTTCTCGTTGAAGCGAAGGCTGTCGTCCCGCTCCTCCTGGGTCATGTGGCACCACTTCTCCCTAGGGGCACAGGAGGGGCAGGAAGGGCTTCAGATAGCCGCCGTGCCCCCTCCCCGCTCTGCTCTGCAGCTGACGGCCCAGGCGCTGCCTCCTCGGCCCAGAAGGGGCCCTGTCCACTGAGAGCTGCTTCTACACCGAGCTGCCTGGGATCCTGACGTTTCCCTGGGTACCCAAAGCGTGGACTTATTTCATTCTTCCCAAATGAAGAGAGAGACCCCAAAGCGAGGGTGCTCTCTCCTGCCTCGGGATGTGGGAGGCGGTGGCCCAGCGCACTCCAGGGCAAGAAGGCCACCCCAGCCCTCCTGAGGCCTGGCCATGCCACTTCATGGGCGGAGACCCCAAGAGCCATGGGACCTGCTGGTGTCCCGGGAACACCGAGCCTAGGAGAGCCTGCGGCTACTAGTTCCTTCTGCAGAGGACTCGGCCTCCCTCAGCCTCTCCATCTCTGCCGTCTCTGGCCCCCTGGGCTTGCTCTCCATCCTCCTCCCAACACACGCTTCTCTCTGGGCTCTGCACGGTGACCTTTTGACTGCCACCAAAGAGGGCGAGATTTAGGGCCCAGCGCAGGAGGAAGCGCCCATCGGCATGTTCTGTCCTTCGCACGGTGTGGGGTTGGGCGTCTTGAGAGCACCTGCACCATGTGTGGAGGGGAGCAGAACTGAGGGGCTCTGAGCTAAAGCCCCCTCCACTTGTGCCCTGTGGCCAGGACCGTCACGGGGTCACCTCCTTTCCGGCTTCCTCCCAAGTAGAACAGAGGTGGGCGGACGGGAGTGCCCCAGAGGTTGGAGCCTGGCTGACAGGTGCGTGTCTGTCCCCAGAGGCCTGCAGGCAGGAGCGGCTGTAGGTGGGCACAGATGTCTAGTTTTTAGTGTAGCCCATTTCTCCTAAAAATTAGAACATTTTGGGTGGATGTGTCTGACTAAAACGAGGCTGAGAGACCAAAGAAAGGAGGCAGAAGAAACAGCATGAGAGGGTGAGAGGTCGGGATGATGGAGGAGCCGAAGGAAGAGAAACAAAACAAGAGGACGCGAGCGGATTCCTCTCCACCTCTGGGGCCAGGCCACCAGCTGGCAGGGTGGCGGGCCATGGAACCTGGCTGGAAGGCAGGGAGGCGACAGAGGCAGCCTCCAGCCTCCTCCTGCGGATGTCAGAACACCCACAGTCCCAGAATGCACCGCTGAGCCCACCCCGTCTTCCCTCCTATCCTCTCCCCTCCAGTCGTCACCCCGGGGGGCTGTCCAGGCACACAACCCCACCGCCAGGCCCAGTGTGCACGGCTGTGCAGAGTGGGCACGGTACAAGCCCGCGAGCACGGCTCCCTTGGATTTGTGGGACACGGCAGCCCTGCCCTCTGCTTCTTGACCCCACGACAGGCTGGTTCTCCCTCCCACTGTGCTCGGCAGGGATGAAATCCAGGCCCGGGACCTGGCCTCGTAAGGCTGTGAGCAATCGGGTGCCAGCTGCCAGCCTCGGCGGGTCGCTTCCCAAGAGCCCGGCTCCCCCCGCGCCCTCTGAGGTCTGGCCCCGCAGTGTGCTCTGGACACTCTGGGCTGGATGTGGCCAACGCTGGCTGACAAGGGAGCCCCCTGCAAGGCAGCAGCTCCTGCCTCTGGGGTCGGCAGGGATCACCAGAGGGAGGTGGCGCTGAGGCACAGGGCTGCCTGGGGACCTGAGTCTGCGCAGGGCTGTGAGTGTCCCCACGGAGCCCGTGAGGCCCGGAGGCCAGCACACCCTCCGCTGGGCTAGGGGAGGGCGCCCCGCAGTGTTCTGGCCAGCCCTTGGGGTCCCCTGCTGCTCCTCTTTGAGCGTGGCTCCCAGGAGGCTGGTGATGGTACCATCACCCGGGGACTGGAATTTGGGGGCTTTGTCCATTAAAGGAAAAAAATCTATCATGCCTGAATGTTCCTTTTAGGGGCCCAGTGCTACCTTACAAGCAGGATTTCACCTACCAGGCAACTCACAAACACACCACTAATTAAAGGAACCCGGGGAAGCAACGTGGCACTCGCAGCTCTGCTCCCAGTGAGCAGGGCTTTAGCTCTGAAAATACATCGCAGAGGCCTCTAATGAGCGCGGTGAAACTCTGAGGTCAGACCCCGCCAAGGGCTCCGGCTGGCAGGAAGCAGCCCACCTGGCTCTTCTTCGGGGGCCCCGCACCCACAGCTTCCCCATCACCCGGTGGCTGGAAAAGGGCCCCCTCTGCATGACCCCCAAGCCTGCCAGCACCACCGTGCCTCACGGAGTGACTATGTCCAGGAAAGACAGATGCCCCTTCCAAGCAGACAGTCCCCAGCTCTGGACGCCCTGAGGCCCAGGTGTGGTTTTGAGGTCACACCCCATTGCTGTCCCCTCCCTGAACTGCTCTGCGCCCTCCAGAGTGACTCGGCGTCACATTCGCTCTCTCCCGTCTCAGGGTGCTCCTGCCTGGCCGGCTCCCACCTGCCCAGGTCCAGCGCTGGGCTTGCCTCCCAGGGACACCCTCCCACCCTGCAGTGGCCTTCCCAGGAGCCCCAGCGCTGTGGAGGGAGCAAAGTCGCGTGGACACACACCTCGTCTCCTCCTGCTGTCCAGCATCCCCTCTGGAGCGGCAGCAGAAACAGGTAAACAAAGGAACACGTCAAAGTCATGCAAGATACGTGGATGGAGAAGAACAAGCAGAGAGGCGGGTTAGTACAGGCGGGGACGGAGAGGGACAGAGAGACAGGCTATTCGAAAATAAATTTATTGCCTGGAAGTTTGAGAAATAAACAAGAGGCAAAGCCCACTTGCCTGGAAGCGTCTCAGCATTTTCTTAACGTGTCCCCTACAGAGCAGAAAGCTGCCTCCACCTGAGTGCCCTGAGCAGCCCTGCCTGCCCTGGCCGGAGCGGCCCCCCGGGCCTCGTCCCGCGGACGCAGTGCCCAGCCCTGTCTGCCCTGCGCTCTCTGAAGTGGCTTCGGGCCCCTGAGGTGGCGTCTCCCCCTTGGTGCAGCTGGCAGGGTCTGCTCAGGCTGCAGCCCGGGGTGCGCCCAGAGGAGCAGCTGCACTTCCAGAGTCGGGGTGGCGGCTCGTGCCCAGGGATCTGTTTCCGCACAGCGAACGGCAGGGAGGGGAGGGGGCCTGGCAGTCTCATTCAGTGGGTGCTTGCGTCTTTAGGAGGGTCAGGCCAAGTCATGCCAGAGCCCCGGGACAGAGCGCCCGCATGCATACGGAGCACCCCCACCCGCGAAGCTGTGAGGCCGGGCCTGCAGGCAGCTGGCAGGGCTCCGGGGCAGGGGTGAAGGGGACCGTGACTCAGCCAGCCGGAATCTAAAGCCAGGCGGCGGTGCTCGCCAGAGGCAAAAGGCCACGCTGGGCTCCTACCTGGTGGTGGGCGATCTCTTTCTCCTCTCGCAGTGGACGGCGTCAAAGAAGGCGGCGTTCCAGAACCTCAGCGTGTGCCTGCAAGGCGGGACAGGTCAGGCGCTCACCTGCTCTCGGCCTGCCCCACACAGGGTGGGGGGTCCCCGAGACTTCGGGGAGGCGGAGCCAGCGGGGGAGAAGAGCAGCCCAGGGTGGAGAGCCGCAAGGCCTGGCAGGGCAGGGCGCAGTGAGGCTCCGGCAGGTGCAGCCCCGGCCTTGGCTCAGCACTTCGAGGGAGGCCGCTGCCACCTCCCCGCTTCCAGGAGGACGTGGGGGCTGGTGCTCCTGCTTTCTTAGAACAGGGCCTCCAGATGTAAATGGAACCCAGCAGGGTCACGCCACATGCAGAGGGGCGCACAAGCGAGACAGAACTTCCTAGGGAAGATGGGGGTCAGCCAACTGGAACTCGGCCACATCAGGGCAGCGCCCCCTTCTGTAAGGAAAGGTTTACTGGCACGTGGCCACGCCCATCGTTCACTTATTATCCATGGCCGCTTTTGGCTACAACAGCAGCAGAGACTACGTGACCCACATCTAAAATATTTGCTATCTGGCCCTTTACAGAAAAGTCTGCCAAAAACAAGGGGCCCAGCCACATCCCTGCACATGTGACATGGCGGGCCAGCCTCTCCCCGACTCTGGGGCCCGTGAGCTGGGCGGGCTCAGGTCCAGCATCCCCACCGAGCCCTCTGGAGCTCCCGTGGTCACAACCCTCACAGGGCCCTTGTCTCACTGTGGGAAGTCCCACTGCACCCAGACTGTGACCTTTGAGGGAGGTCCAGGTGCTGGGCCTCACTTGTGAGTAGATAAACACACACGAGCAGCCGCAGAGGGCACGGGGTCGCAGTGACCACCAGGAACACCGTGCCTCCTGGCTGCTCCAGGAGCGGCCTGCTTCACGCTGCTCTCATAGGACACTCAATGCTGGTGAGGTGTAAAGAAGAGAGGTCAGCTGGGCGCGGTGGCGCACTCCTGTAATCCCAGTACTCGAGAGGATGAGACAGGAGGATTGCAGGTTTGAGGATAGTCTCAGCAAGTTAGCAAGGCCCTCAGCAACTTAGTCAGACTCTGTTTCAAAACAAGAAATAAGAGTCAGGCGTGGTGGCACACGCTTGTAATCCCAGTACTTGGGAGGCTGAGACAAGAGGATCACAGGCCAGCCTCAGTCACTTAGGGAGGTCCTCTGCAACTTAGTGAGACCCTGTTTCAAACTAAGGAATAAAAAATAGGGCTGGGGGGGGTAGCTTGGAGGTACAATCCCCCTGGATTCAATCCCTAACACCGCAAGAAAAAAAAAAAAATGAAAAGAAATAAGCCAGGTGTGGTGGTTTACTCCTGTAATCCCAGTACTTGGGAGGCTGAGACAGGAGATTCGCGGATTTGTAGTCAGCCTCAGGTACTTAGTGAGGTCCTCTGCATCTTAGTGAGACCCTGTTTCAAAACAAAGAATAAAAAATAGGGCTGGGGGTGTAACTAGGAGGTAGAATGCCCCTAGGTTCAATCCCCAGTACTGTAGAAAAAAAAAAAATAAATCATTAATCAATTAAAAATAAAATAGGGCTGGGGGTATAGCTCCGAGGTAGAATGCCCCTGGGTTCAATTCCCAAAAACACATACATAATAAACACACTCACGTGTGTGGGAGCATACAAAGAAAAATGGTCTCTCTGGCTCGGGACCCCGCCTCCACTGCCAGATCACAAGACGGGGACAGAAAGGGGAAGGGCATGTGCAGAAGGGCCAAGCACACGCGGCCTCCATCATTGCACCTGCTCTGGAGAACCTCGTGAATCCCTTCACAGGGTGGTGCCAGGTCCTGGCTGCTCCCAGGAGGCCCGGCCCTTAGGTGTCCGGCCGCCACACTACCCACAGTAGACTCAAGTTCCTGCACAGACACCTTTGGGGGCACACGCAAACCCCAGCAACTGGTCCCTTGCTTCAACTGTGGACTTCACTGCATATGTGTGTGCGTGTGCACGCGCATGTATATGTAATAAAAATTCACCCTTCAAAGTGTACAGCGTGGGCTGGGGTGCAGCTCAGCGGAAGGGTGCTTGCCAAGCCTGTGCAAGGCCCCAGGTTCCAACCCAGCGCCCCAATAAAATGTAGTAAAAACGTGCACGATGCAGTGATTTTCAGTGAACTCATGCCGCCATCGCTGCTCTCTAGTTCCAGAACGCTTTCATCATCCCACAAAGAGGCCCCACACCCTTCGTAACAGCTCTTCATGGCCACCCCACCCAGCCTGGCAGGTCTACTGTCCCTCGGGCTTTGAACCCTGGACACCCTGTAAGCGGTGCTGTGGACCACGTGGCCTTTTGCGTCTGCCTCCCATGTGGCACGTTTCAGTGGGTCCTGCCGTTTCCTGCCGAGTAGCATCCGCCATGGGGCAGACCACGCCCTGCTTATCATCCCTCCTCCGAGATGGCCATGTGCGCCCTTTCCCTTTGGGCTGTGGTGAATGGGCTACTGGACAGCTGTGCACAGGTTTATGTGGACACGGGGTTCATTTCTCTTGGGCGTGTTTTGGAGTGGAATGGCTGGGTTCCATGGTCACAGGGCCGGTCACTCTGACAATCTTTGTGGAGCTGCCAGGCACCGTGCCACAGTGCCCCTCACCGCCCCGGAATCCCCGCCAGGAGTGGAGGAAGCCTCCAGGTTCCCCACGTCCTTGCTAATACTTGTTGTGTCCGCCTTTTTATTTTGGCCACCCTAAAGGTGAGAACGGCCGTGGCCGCTGCCTAGGTGAATGGGGTGGGAAGCCTTACCAGATGGGCTGCTGCTTCAGGTGCGTGTACAGGTAGACCTTCTCCCCCTTCTGTTCGTCCTCTGGACTCAGCACAGTCACTGCAGGAGGAAGGAAAAATGCAGTGGGCTCCAGGACAGGGGGTTGTGTGACTTGCCCCCGGCAGTGAGAGCTTCTCCTGACCCCGTACACTGCAGGGAAGGAGGCTGGTCTCTGCACAGTCTCCTTACAACTGAGGCTCTTCCTCAGAGACCCAGGGAGGAAAAATAGACCAACCTGGGAATCGCCTACGGCATTGTTCTTGGGTTATAAAGAGGAAATGAAAGTCTCTGGACTTGCTTCTAAGCCTGCTAGTCAATGGTGGGCTGGTTTAAGACCATTCTGGTGTCTGGGTAACAAGGCTGGCCAGGCCCTGCCTCCCACAGGCCCTGCCCACCACAAGGCCCCGCCTCCCAAGGCAGGCCTCCTAGTAGGCTCCACCTCCCCCAAGGCCCCGCCTCCCAGACTCCACCCAAGGCCCCGCCCCCAGACTCCACCCAAGGCCCCGCCTCCCAAGGCAGGCCTCCTAGTAGGCTCCAGCTCCCAAGGCCCAGCCTCCCAGGGCTCCGCCCACCAAGGCTCCACCTCCCCCCAGGCCCCGCCTTCTACCAGGCCCCACCTCCCTGCCTGCTCCTGGGACAGCTACTCACCAGTCTTGGGCTGCTTGTCCCTGGGTTTGTTCTCATCTTCCCTGGAGGGAGAGAACACACTTCGTGTTTCTGAGATGTGTCTGGGTGCACACAGTTTCTCGAGAAACACGTTCGTGAATCAAGGCCACACGGGCTGACTGCCCGCCGGGGTCTCAGAATCACAGGGGAGGCATGGGGACCTCCGTGGTGTGGCTGACACGCCCTTCTTTATGGCATTCAGCGTCTGCAGCCCTGTGTCTACCGTGCCCTCTGTACCCACCCTGGAGAGTCCTGGAGTCCCTGCCGGAGCAGCACTCTCCTGGGACAGGTCCCCACACCTTCTCTGTGTTCCACGAACACAGCTGGCACTGGGTTGGAGGAGGGAGGGGCAGGAGTGTGACATCCCTGTCTCTGCCTCCTGTTCCCCACGTCTCTGTGTGCTGTGCCGTGAGCAGAAGGGCCTCTGGTGATCACAGGAAGCTCCGGGGCGGGGGGTCACGCCGGGCCACCAGCCGTGCTTCTCAGGAGCAGCTCGGGGTCGACACTGCATGGTGACAGGCCAGCGCGTGCCCGTCGCTCCCATCCCCGGACCCAGCACTGGGCCGCGAGCCCGACACTCACTCGCTCTTCCTGACCAGGGGTCCCTTCAGCTTGGTCTCCAGCCCCCCGAAGAAGCCCTTCATGTTCTCCGTGTTCTTCAGGAGCCGCTCGGCTATGTCCTTCTTCTCTGCCAGCCAGCTGTTGGCCGACTTCAAGTAGGAGTCGATGCTGCCCGCCGGCTTCTCCTTGGGCTCCGAGGGCAGCAGGTGAGGCTTGCCTGAGAGAGGAGGAAGAACCCAGTGAGGCTGGAGTTTGCACAGCACGGACAGCAGGGGGCTGGAAAGAAGCCCCCGTGGGAGAAGCACCCTCCTCGCCTGACGCAGGAGGCTCAGCCGAGCAGGGAGCTTTTCAGCGAGGGCAGCCCTGAGCACCTACTGTGCACTGAGGAGTCGGCCAGGAACTAGGCAGGAAGAGAGAAGAGATCAGGAGCCAGACCCCGGGAAGCAGGAGGCCGGATTCGAGGGCAGAGCAAGTGCCGCTGCAGGAGTCCCAGCCTCAGTCAGAGTGCGGGAAAGAGGAGAGCGAGGCTGTGCCAGGGCGGGAGGGCTGTGCACACCTTGGGCAGGCTCAGGGCGCCAGGACGGCACCTCCGGCGGGTCACGTGGGATGGAGGAGCATGTGCCTGGGCCACAGAACCCTCCTCCCAGGGCCCTGGGTGGACCTGCACCCTACAGCCTCAGCGCCCTCTGCAAGTCAGGCTGGGTGTCCTGTCCTGGTGGAAGGAGCTCTGTCGGCTGTTCTTTGAGACCAGGAGCTTTACCAGCTGACCCGAAGGCAGGGCGAGCGTGGCCGGCACCGAGGGCCGCCTGCCTGGTGTTGTCCTGCCCCGTGGGTTCTGGCAGTCGGTCAGCTGCTGCCAGCTGACCGCAGGGATAGAAAGGGGGCTGCTGGAGCAGGAGCAGGGACCCTGTACCGCAAGCACACACCGTGAGGAGGGAGGCCGTGCCCAGGCTCCCCACGAGGAGGTTCCAGCAACCTCTCACGGGCGCAGCAGTGTCTGCCATCGCGGCCCCCAGAGCTCGGCACAGGACGCCTTCAAGCCCCAACATACCAGAAAATTCCAAGGCAGCACACCAGGAGAGACATCGGCTCGGCACCGTGAAAAACCCACACACTTCCCCAGGGCCGCTGTGGCCTCACCAGGGACTCTTCGGCTTAGGGTCCCAGACGGCCCCCCCTCCCCAGGAGCCAGCTCTGAACGTATCTTGCTGAATCCTGGCGCCGGGACCCTCGCCTCCGGGCTCGTGTCTCCACCCTGCGGGCCCTGTCTCCTGGCAGTGCGGTGTCTGCTTCACTCTGGGGATGAGGCCCGACTCACAGCGTGCGCCACGTCTCCTCCCACTTAGTAATCCTGCTCCCTGCCTGGCATCTGCTTCCGCTCTCCGGAAGCTCATCACTAGGCCCTTAATCGCTTTTGTGTTATCAGCTGACGGTCGGTCGTGGGTCCCAGGCGGGCGGCCCTCTGCCCAGGCACACCCCGGCCGGCACTCACCGAGGTGGTAGTAGGTAAAGCACATGGTCATGAGGTTCTTGGCAGGCCCGAAGTCGTCCATTTGGTGACACCTGAAACGAGACACAAGGTCAGCCTCGAGACAGCCGTTCCACCTGCCTGTCTCTCTGCAAGTTAATTAAGCAGAACCAAAACACTTCACAAAGATGTGTAAGTTAGCACCACCATGCTCCTGAGATGCTGTCACGGGAGAAGTGACAACAGTCCTCCCTCTGCTCCAATTAGGAGAGAGGCACGTCTGACTCTGTGGCCCTCAGCCTGGTTTGTTGACTTGGAAGGGAAGTTGAGGCTCTTACCAGCACAAGGAGGCAAAGCCAGGACCGGAGTTCACCTGGGGCCTCAGTCCAAACCAGTGACCCAGGCCGAGCGCTCCTCCAGCCGAGAGCCCCCCTGAGCTCTCAGAGTGCTCCCGGCTTCCCTCCTCAAAGGCCTCGCACCTCCCCCAGCTCTGACCCCTGCTGGGAAGCGCATCTTGGACCTGGACTGTGCCCAGCATGTGCTGGAAAGCCGGCTCCTCCTCCCTGTCGGTCTCTCCCCTCCAGTGTCCTCCATGTTGCAGGTGCTCGGAGGAAGGCAGGGTGTGGAGAGGAGGAGGGGAAGACCGGGGGCGGGGTGGGGGGCGCCAGGCTCTGTGCGCTCTGTGTGCGGCTGATGTCCCGAGGATGGGGAGGCCCAGCAGGCGAGCCACGGCCGGTGGGGGGCTGAGCTGGCTCCCAGAGGGGCTGATCAAGGCCCTGGCCCTTCCGACTGCAGCCCCCGCTCCCCATCCTGCTGCCCACGAGGCTCCAGGCCCTTGAGGCTGCTGCCTGGCCTCCTGGGCGGGGAAGTGTCCCTCCCTTTCTAACTTCCAGGGCAGGTGCCCGCTCTGATTCAGGCTCAAGCCTCGGGCCTGGGGAGGAGCCCTGTGCCGCAGGGGTCTGCCCGGCTCCGTGGGCAGGTGGGCAGAGGCAGCCGTGGGCTGGCCTCTCCTCTCTGGCCGGAGCGCTGCCCTTCCTCCTCCTGTGCCTGGTCCACGGCCTCCTGCAAGGAGGCAGAGGAGGACAGGAGGCTCCCTCTGCAGGACTGGCACCCTCTGCAGGCTGCAGGCCTCCCTTGCACCGCAGGGAGCCGGGTGGGGGAATCTGGGTGGAAGGACTTCCCAGTAGGAAGAAGAGGAAGACTGAGCAGCACAGGGAGGGAGGGATGCAGAGAGGGCTGTGCCCCGCCCACCCGCAGCCCACTAAGTGCTACTGCCAGCCGTGCTCCCTGGAGAGAGACGCTGGTCACGACTTCGCTGGCTGGTGCAGGGCCCACTCATGCCCACTGTGGGGTTACTCACAGCTGGCTCGTCAGAGGGCGGGTGGGAGAGGCATTACTTACTCAAACAGCACCACGGCGAAGGACTGCACCAGGCGGTAGAAGGTGGGCTCCGACACGCACTTGGAGTTGCAGCGCTGTGCGGGGAGAGGCTGAGCACGTCACTGGGGGCTCCCGAGGCTGGGATGGGCCCCCCACAGCCGCCTCCCTTCCTGCCAGGACCCCGGCGGGGCTGGCCCACCGAGCACAGCCAGCAGGTGCCTTCCCGTGGTCCTTATGGGATTTTACAAGGTAGAAACTTCTCACACTCACCCACACAGGGGAAGGTAAGAAGGGATAAAACCTCAGATAGGAATGCTGGCTATTTCTGGATTCCGGATTTGTGGGTAATTAGTTTCTCCGGCATTTTCTAATTTTCCTCTGACACGCACGTTATTTGTGATAAAAATATTTAGGAAAAAACAGACTGCTGGATATTTATAGAATTTAATTCTGTTCTTGAGCATTGGCAATACATTTTTCTTTATGTGGCTTTCCTCATCTTGAATATATTGTCTTTTACAAAATATCTGAGTATTGTGGGCTATTTAATAAAAATATGCATGGACAGAGTCCACATGCTTGCCTTTAACAGATAAAGTTGAATCAGGTGTGGTTGGTGCACACTTGTAATCCCAGTACTTGGGAGGCTGAGACAGGAGGATCCCAGGCTTGAGGACAGCCTCAGCAAGTCTCAGGAAGTAGTGAGACTCACATCAACCTAGCGAGACCCCGTTTTTTTGTTTTTTTGTGTGCGGCACTAGGAATTGAACCCAGGGGCATTCTACCTCCAAGCTACACCCCCAGCCCTATTCTTTATTCTTTATTTTGAAACAGGGTCTAGGTAAGTTGCAGAGGGCCTCACTAAATAGCTGAGGCTGGCTGCAAACCCAGATCCTCCTGTCTCAGCCTCCTAAGTACTGGGATTACAAGCATGTGCCACCATGCCCAGCTGACCCTGTCTCAATATAAAAATAAAATAGGGCTGCAGGTATAGCTTGGAGGTAGAACGCCCCTGGTTTCAATCCCCTGTACCAAAAAAAAAAAAAAAAAAAAAAAAGATAAACTTGTCAGGTGTGGTGGCACATGCCTGTAATCCCAGTACTCACAAGTTCAAACTTGCCAAAGCCAGCTTCAGCAACTTAGTGAGACCTTCAGCAACTTAGAGAGACCCTATCTCAAAGTAAGAATAAATAAAATGAGGCTGGGGGTGGAGCTCAGAGGTAGAATGTCCCTGGGATCAACGTCTAGAACCAAATAAATTAAAATTAAAACTAAATTTTAAACAATGAACTTTTCTGGAACTCTTGCTGTCCCCCTGGGCAGGGCTTCCACACCAGCTCCTTGCCGTGCCCTACTGTTCGAAACTGCCCTTCTCACACTGTCTTTGGCCCACATTCTGTTGGGCTGCTTCCCTTGACTCTTTGCCCCCGAGTGGAGCTGCAGGGAACGTCAGGACCTAGTGACTTGTCACTGTGCCACCCTTCCTGGGGAGGGGGCCACCACCCACACAGCACCACACCCACCCCAGGACCCGTCCCGCACCCAGCCCTCACCTGGGCGCTCACGTAGCGCGCGAACCACTCCCGACCTTTCCCATCCTGGCTGCTGCAGTACTCCCCAAACTTGGCCTTCTCCTCCTGGTCCAAGTCCTCCCTGAAAGAAAGGGCCAACCCTTCGTCCTCTGGAACGGAAACTCACAGCAGAGGGAAGAGCAAGGAGAGGGAACCCCGGGGTTCTGTGCCTGCTCACGTGCTGCCCATATATCTGCTCTCCTGGCTGGCAGCCCCAGGGAGGAGGGAATTCTTTTTATTTCAAAGGCAAAGCACCTGGCTCAGAGAATCAGGCCTGGCTGGGACTGAGGAATCAAAGTTCCACCCGGGCTTCCCGGTCCCAAGCCTGTGTTCGGTCCCCCGCGCTCCAGCCTCCAGCCCGGAGGTCTGAGCCTCATCGAGGGCAGGGACCCCAGAGGCCCTGGTTCTCTTTGCGAGCAGCCAATGTTTCCTTAAAGACTTAAAAATGAAGCAGGAGGCCAGAGATGGCTTATGTAATTTTCATTTGCTTAATGGTTTGTAGAAACTATCTTGGTCTCATTTACCCCAAAATTACCAACACCAGATAAAACAGGAATTTGCCAGCTTAACGCTCTAGGAGGTGCGGCGACCCAGTTGCTGGGTGAGCGTTGCACACTGCCGACAAGCTGCTGCAAATACAGGCTGGCCTTCCTGGCGGGCGGCGGGCTTCTGGGCTTTCCCCCCTTTCATCAAGTGGGGTGTGCCAGAGAGAGCCGATCCCTTCAGTGCTGGTCAGACAAAACAAGCAGGAAGCCACATCCACGAGCTCCCGGGTGCGTGGGAAGTGGAACACAAGCCACGGCCGGACAGTTCGACATTTGATTATCATATAACTCTGTCCTTTTTTTTTTTTTCCGGTACTGGGGATTGAACCCAGGGGCATTCTACCTCTGAGCCAACCCCCCAATCCTATTTTTTATTCTTTATTTTGAAACAGGGTCTCACTAAGTTCCAGAGGGCCTCACTAAGTAGCTGAGGCTGGCCATGAACTCGGATCCTCCGGTCTCGGCCTCCCAAGTACTAGGATTACAAGAGTGTGCCACCACGCCTGGCTTAACTATGTCCTTTCAAATGGAGGTCAGACAGAAAAAATAAGGATGCACAAAAGGGAGAGAAACGGGGAAGGAAAGAGCTACTGGAACTTTCAATCTAAAAACTCCTTGAGAGCCCAGCGTGGTGGTGCACGCTTGTAATTTCAGTACTTAGGAGGCTGAGACTGGAGGATCTCAGGTTTGTGGCCAGTTTCAGCCACTTAGCGAGGCTCTCTGCAACTTAATGAGACTCTGTTTCAAAATAAAGAATAAAAAATAGGCCTAGGGGTGTAGTTTGGAGGTAGAATGTCCCTGAGTTCAATCCCCAGTACCACAAAAATAAATAAGTAAATAAAAATCCCTTGAACACCCTCACCACTCCCAGGCCTGTGCTCCCCCAGCCCCAAATTATTATTATTATTATTATTATTATTATTGGTACTGGGGATTGAACCCAAAGGCTTTCTACCTCTGAGCTACACTCCAGCCCTATTTTGTATGTTATTTTGAAACAAGTTGCTAAGGATCTTGTAAAGTTGCTGAGGCTGGTCTCGAACCTACGATCCTGCCATCTCATCCTCCCAGGTACTGGGATTACAGGTGTGTGCCACCACTCCTGGTTCAGGCCCAAATTCTTAAATGGTCCAATAAATCTAGCTCTTTATTTTGAAACAGGGTCTCACTACTGCAGAGGACCTCACTAAGTAGCTGAGGCTGGTCACAAACCTGTGATTCTCCTGTCTCAGCCTCCCAAGTAATCCCACATTGGGATCACAAGTGTGCGCCACCATGCCTGGCTGAGACCGTGCATTTCTGACCCAGGGGACGCTGACGTGGGTGGCTCACAGAGCAGACCCTGAGGAGTATCTGTGCCGTTGTGGATGCTGTGGGCGTGGGGGCCGCCACCAGAACCCGTGGGCCTGGGGTTGGCAGCTCTCTCCCCTAGGGGCGAGCTGGGCAGGAGAGCTGGAAGCCACCCAAAGACCCCGTGACTCAGCTCTGCTCCAGCCCCGGGCTGTGCTCCCCGGTGCTCCTGCAGTGGTGCTCCTCGGCTACTCCTTCAGTAACCACGGCAGAAAGGTCACAGAGAGGCGCTGGGGAGGGCCCTGCAGACAGCTGCTCGGGAGTCAGCCGCCCCGAGCTCACGAGGAGCCTGGCTAACAGCAACCTCTAAATTGAATTCCAGCAAATGGCTGCAGCTGCCTGGCCAAGGGCAGCTTGGACGAGACGGGCTGACGAGGAGCAGTCCTGACAGGCTCGATGGCCCGGAAGCCATGACGTGGGAGGTGGGCAGCTGAGTGGTCGGGGCAGTGACACCACAGAGCCAGCCCTTCCAGGCCTGATCTGAGGGTGCAGGGAGAAGACTGGCATGATTTGTGCCAGCAGCAAATCACACTCACGGGCCCGCAGAGGGCCTGCGCTTTCTCCTCGGGGTTTTTTTCCTGCCAGTTTGGCTATGAAAGTGTGCAGCCCATACAGTAAGAGGCTGCCGAAGAGAGCATGGCGGGCAGGCCTGCTTACCCTGCGTCCGGGGTCCCCGTGCTGTCCACAGAGGCATTCACAGGACGTAGTGTTAAGTGAAAAACTAAAGGGGGCTGGA